>KZ538803.1:7730-28488 GCA_000934665.2 Catajapyx aquilonaris | reverse complement strand
CCTACCTAACCTACCCTACCCTAAGTAACCTAGGCTGAGAAAAATGGACTTTTGTGAAAACCTACAAATGAAAATAGTGGGGACATGTCCCCACTAATTTACACATGTCCCCACTGTAATGGTACACTTCGCGTGTGTGAGACTGTGGGGACCGACAAATGTCCCCACAATTGGAACTGGTCCCCACAGCTACAGTAAAACCACAGACTTCCGTCCCCAGACCTTAGTCAAGACCTGATCACACACACACACACACACACAAAAGAAAGAAAGTAAGTAAGTAAGTAAGAAGAGAAAAAAGAAACTCCTCCACTTCACAGAACACTTCGCTGAGAAAAGTTGCACTTTTTGTCTGCAACCAACTTCGCTAAATCTGGTGTGTGCAAAGTTGTGACAATTTGCAAGCAGGCTTCCAAATGGTCTTGTAATTCCTTCGGTAATTATTATTTTTGATCCTCTCTGCGTCCACTTTCTTCCTATTGTTCACGGGTGCCCCAATGAGATAAATGGAAATGCGGCTGATAGTTTCCGTCCTTTCCCAGTAGAGGGCCAGTAAATTGATCCCATCTGGTAGCGTATGTACCCCTTTCCTACAGACGGGGGGGGGTCAGGGGTCATTTCTTGGAAGTGAACACATGTACAGAAAGGGTCAAGGGCAGGACAAGTTGAAAACTTTCCCATTTGTGATATGACTAGTTGTAGGCCCTATATCTTCGCGGTCCGGACAAAATTGCGCCGGGGTTCAGATCCGAACCACACTCCGCCAGTTGAATAGCCCTGGCCTAGGCCATTTCCTGCTACACCTAATGGGATTGTAAATTAAAATTAAACCACATGGTAACACCTTAAAATTTAAATGTAAAAGGTAAAGTCGTGTGGAGGGATACATGCCTGCCAGGATATTTGATACCTTGTATTTGATGTCCATTATCTCTGTAACTATGCTGCAGAAACCCATGATTCCTATACTTAAAATGATCGCCTAGAACACCTCTATCATTTCCGAAAGCGAAGGTACGATAAACTTCCTCACCCTGCACAGGTTGGCGCCGGTAAATTAGGACACATTTTGCAGTCTAAGGGCTGAATCTTCGACGTATCGCGCAAACCTTGCGCGGATGTTACAGACCCTCCTGCAGGTTTGCGCGATACGTCGAAGATTCAGCCCTAACAGTACAAAGACGACAATATGTAGATTACTGTAATTGATATAGCAACAAGGTGTGTATCTTGGGTTAACAAAACAGCCATGGTCAACATTGTGAACCCCACCATGACCAGCCAATCGGACAAGATATCCCCTACTATCGTGGCTGTCTGCGCCGAGAGGACCCCCAAGGATATAGTGGAGTTCCTCGAGCTTCCAAAAGAGCCTGATTTACTGAATAAAAAGAACAATGATGCTGCTGAGAACCAGGAGGAGTTCTTTCCTTACGCAAAATGCATGGGCATTGCTGCAACACCAAGAGAGACAAGGAGTTTGTCATCACAGCTGTCAAGAAGGAGGAGAAGAAGGAGAGGTCCCTGGCAAGTCCATATGCGTTCCGGTGAAAGAGAATGATGTGCACCACAAGATCATCTCCAGGACGGTGAAAGAAGACTTGGGATAAAGTACTATTCTTAAGGACTGTCCGTCTCCTGATGGACGCCACGAATGAGAAACCTAAGGTACCACTGGGGGTCGGACTTATGGCCCCGCAGCTTCCAAAACTGCAACCCCCTTGATTACTACATGTGTGGTGATGGGGCACATGGAAAAGGATATCCTCGCCAAGGCCTGTGAACTCTTCAGGTCTCTCCTAGAGGCTGTTGTGGTCACCAATGGTGGACACATTGAAAAATGTACAGTAATGTACGGAAAACGAGAGAACGATCTGACGTCATAATTTCTTACATTGTTGCTTTTTGTTGACACTGTTTACACATATTGTTCTGTGAGGGTATTTACAGGGAAACCTTGATGACGTCAGATGGTTCTCTCATTTCCATACATTACTTATGTTTGACTTAATTAATTTCATTGTAATCATCGATTCCTCTTTTTAACAACGTTTCTATGTTCTATCTACTTGTTCATTTGTCCTAATTTATCGGCGCCACCCTGTATAGGTAGAATACCATGAGACTGGTATCTAGATAGGTCAAAAATGGACAACTTCGTCACAGCATCACAAAGTCACCAGTTGCAAGGGAGGTGGAGGACCTGTTAGTATCTTCAACATTAGGGCCCCCAGAACCTCACCTGTATTTGCAACAACACTCACCATAGCATTGCTGCATGCACAGGAATGCTTGTCACACATACCAATGAGATGAAAATAATATCCACCTCCAATGAGCCGGTCAACTACTGATATGTTTGCATAATGTTGGAAAGGCTGTCCCAACACATTGACATAACCAATAATCGTCCAGGAGAAAGTTATATTCTGAAGTGCCCCATTATCCGTGGATGTTAATTTTTTTATAAGCACATTCCTTTATTAAAGGCTCATATTGTCCTTATTTTAACCTAACTTGTCCTGGTACACTGTATTCCTGATTATCCAGGTGTGGATCATCTGTGCATCACCCCCAAAAAATGTTAGAAATAAACGTATGAAAGAATGTCAACATGCCTTGCAAACAAAAAACTATACCAGACTTTTTCTAGAAGTGAAACTAAAAATCTATTGTAAGTTTTATTAATTTGATACAATTTAATTTAAAGCAGCATATACTATGTACAAGTAGATCATTAAAAACCTCTGAATAGCTCATTTTTACATTATCTAGGACCATTTTCGGATTGTCTGTGTTGTGTGATTATTATCTGGGCACACCCTTGCATGCATTAGCACTGATAATCAGGAATACAGTGCAGTTCCTTTTAGATTTCTAAATTTAGAAGGTGGGTGGGAAGAGTTAACTCTTAGCTACTTCCAAATTTCTAGAATCATGTCAAACTTTTTTTGCCTGCCCACGGTCCTTGGCTGTCAACCCTGTCTCCCTCCTCTAGTCATGAACTGCAGATTTCCAAATGTGGTTCCATGTACCACAGTTGATTGGAAGTGTATGCTGTTCATTGTGCTATGACCCATTCCCCCAACACAAATTTACAGAACCTCTCAAGTGAAACACAGTGAATGATTCTGGGGTAGTAAATGTCCAGCAGGCCCTCAAGATATAAAAAAAATCAAAGTACATCCTCACGCATCCACCCCATGCACTTCACAACATTTCAGGCCTAATAATTTTATTAATAAGTAATAACAATCAAATTTTGCATTATTTGTTTTGCAGAAGCAGATTCTTCAAGGCGATGACGGACAGTTTTCTTCACTTCGCAACTTCACTGAGGCTTTGCGAACGAAGCCCAAGGATGAAAACAGTCGTGGTGAGTACAAAATTAGTGTTGTTCACGCAAATGTTGTTGAAAATCAAAGCAACACATGCAGAACTGATGTCCCCTATCAGTCCAAATACAGGTGAAGTGGGGTAAGTGCATACATGAGTCGCCATATTGGAATGAAAATGGCTGACGACACCAAAACGCGTCAGGCACTCTTTGTGTAGCTGCACATAACATCCCCGGACGTGTTTTGGTGTCGTCAGCCATTTTCATTCCAATATGGCGGCCCGTGTATGCACTTACCCCGTGTATGCACTTACCCCACTTCACCTTACATGTTTCTTCAAGTTCACTTGGTTTTTGCATAATATACAGTATGTCATATTAATACAAGAAAATATATCTTACATGCAAAAATTATGTGACTGTTTTGTATGAGGAAAGGGAACAACTGAATCCTGTGTATTCCTTGCCAAAAATAATTTCAGCCAACCCTATCCTGCTGCTTTACAACTCAGCAGTCACTAAGTGTTTTTTGCTTCCTCCCCCATGTAAACGTCACCCTTGCAAGTGCTGGTTGTTGTGTAGTACCAGGATAAGTTTGGCAGAAACTTTTTTAAACATGCAGTACAAAGTAACTATTTCTTACTGGTGGAACTAAGACATGGCCTGTTATGAACCTTTGAATGACCCATAGTGACATTTGCAGTCATACAGAGGTATATCGTATGTGACTGGGATAATGGGTGGAATTTTCGACTCACTGCTAGTCACTGCTAACTTATCAGTACCATTGCTAACACTGGTACTGCTAAGTTAGCAGTAACTATCAGTGGGACGAAAATTCCACTCAATTTCACAGTCCTTTTGCCCACCAAGCATTAGGCATCTGAAATCTGAATTTGTTATTTATTTTTGTCTGCCATGGGCCATCTCATATTTATTACTCATGAAGGATGTAAATTGCCTTCCAAATTTTTATTTTGCTGGCCAATACTGTGCACTACTACTACTACTTCTACTGCTTCTACTTTAGAAGGTGAAGTACATGAACGTGAGTGGAAAGGTTCTGGATCAAATCCTATAATTGAGGCATTTCTTGGCATTCAGGCAGAGGAGGGGATATTTAGAGTTTCATCTCAGGTGGAATTACCTGAGAAACTAAATATTCCAACGGCACGTAGCCCACGTTATCTGTAACCATCGAAATGTCCCACTGCAGAAATGAAGTTGGCATCTGCCGCCCTATCCTGCACCCTTTGGGAAGGGAATAGTGATGGGAATACAGAATAGAGAGACTGCAGATATAAATATCTTTCGTTGAAAATCGAATGGGGAAATTTCTGGATTAATGTATCGTCATATTAATTCAGGAAGACTGCAATATTTTCTGACTCGCTTTGCGAGCCGGTGGGGCTCCGCCCCCCCGGACCCCCCCGTGGGGCTGCGCCCCACTTGCGCGCCTTCGGCGCGGTGCCCGTATTCCGCCTAATCCATCCGGTTACAGAAATCAGTGACGTCACCGGTAGCGATGAGGAGTTTCCGAACGTGCCCTCTCTGACGTATCGTTCAAAACAGCGCTTGGGATGACAGGTGGGACCGTCTGTGACGTATCATTCTCACGGCAGGTTTGAGTAGTGTAAGCAAATCCCAGGGGGTGTATGGGAGGGGGTGGGCCATTGTTCTCCTTCTTTACGACCATCTGCGGGCAAGGCCGCAAGTCGATCCGGGGGAGTTTGCGGATACATTAATTTGGCGATCTCGGGTTTGCGTCTACATTTAATTTGGCGATCTCGAAAACGGCTGGGAAATTCGCGGTTTTGAGGATTTTTGAAAATAGGTTAGCGGGTGCAAGGAATCCAACGGCGTAAGTCCGAGGTCTGTACGACCTCGGGAAGTGGGAGATCTTTTCCATCCTATATCCTCCTCGGATTGGGGCTTTATATATATTAGATTTGGAACAGTATTACATAAATCTTTTTTGTTGAGGATGATTGTCCATTTACTTTCAACAAATCTTGAACATAATTTTTTACAAGTATTGTTAATGTAGAGAGTAAAAAGAAAGTAAAATTTTGAATTGTTGTCTGGATTCGATAATATCGATATTTCACCAGACTGCCCCATCTCGAGGAGGGATAAGCAATGGCAAGAGCAAATAACTCCTGGCTCTTTGCAATGGGGAATTTTCCTACCCCCTGAACAACTTTGCAACTGAGCAACTTTGGGGTTATGTTTCCAAGCTCGCGAGAAACAGCTTCAGCGAAAGCGTGAACGAACCCCATTCATCCGTAGAATCCCCTAACCAGTAGGGTTCGAGAATTTGCTGTTTCTCGCTCACGCTTTTTCTAAAGCCTTTTCTCTCGAGCTTGGAATCACGCCTTAGGAGTACGCTTGCGGAGTGATTGCGTATCTTCAGAAATTATGCGAGAGATCACTGTAGCAGCTCGTCACACTTGAAGATCAATGAGTGAAGGTGTGTTCACAAACTCGCGAGCACTCGAGAAGTGAACTGGCGAATGGGTTCCGAGAATTGGCTTCTCGCTCTCGCTACAACCGATTCTCGCGAGCTGGTGAATACACCTTGAAGAGGGGAATATGCGGATGGAGGAGCTCGGAATATTAAGACGATGGTCACTAACTTGAGAAATCGCCAGAGTGCAATAAATTTCTCAGGCACATCATAATGCCGCCGAAGAATCTCTCAACCCCTGCCCATGATGAGTGAAATACTGATCACCATAATATTAATCCCTGTTTGGCGCATGTATGTTCGCTTGAATTTGCATTAAGTAGACTCGTGGTACTGAGAATCCCGATAATCTTCGCGTGTATCAAGGTGTTTAACAAGAATTAGCCGTACATGATGCTGATTGATAAAGAACTTGGGGAAAACGGCACCTTATTCGCAGTTGCCATTGATATCATCCACTTGAACCACATTTATTTAAACCCCCTCCCCCTGTCTCGTTATCTACATGCAGATACAGTCAACAGTGATAAGCCGAGCCACTTCTACTGTAATTCAACTTCAACGCCGAGCATTTCCCAACTGAAGGGCCATAATGATTATTATTCAGCTCAAGTGTTTTCTACTGCTGCTCTCAGAAACTCGGGCTATTCCAGAGGTCTTTGTCGCGTTTTGCTTCATATGCAATGATCTGGCTATATAGAGTGACGGTTGAGTGATGGTTTCATACATATATGTACTAGACTGTAGTATCAAAAAACGTGAAGCCTGTGATATGAACGCAGATTAAAGATACAATCTCTGGTTAAGTGGGATTTTGCATTGTGAATGCCAGGGGTCGAATCTTAAATTTTTTTTGTCCATGTGCAAAGTTTTCACTCCAGATGTTACTTGGAGGGCTTAATTTTTAATTACTAGGTTTAGCCACATTATAAAGCAAGACCAACAAACTTTGCACTCTAAGGCTCAGTTCATCATCATCATCATATTCTTTATTTATCATCGTCGGCCTGCAGCAACGGCCACTTGGCCGACCAACAATGCCTTCACATTTCATTCATCCACATTTATACACTCATACAAAAAGAAATCACGTATACCACACAAATACATAATGCAAATAAGGCTCACAGTCAGTTTGGAGTGAAAATTGCACCTTTGCATCCGAATATTTCGACCCCTGGAATACCTCTATTTAATCGGAGATTTACCCGAATTTGATGCAAACAGTCGACCCTGAGGACCTCAGCAGGGTATATGATACGATGTGTGTCGAAGGTAAACAATGTATAGGGCATTAGTTAATTTTTCATCTGTATGCTGTGCCCCGTGAAGGGAATGATCCAACAGTTTTATCTGAGCGGCCTTGATCAGCCCATCGGCGATGTAAAGTGTGCACTGCCCTCGATTAACCCGCCTGATTACCTGTTCACACATCCACTTCTTTCCTGAGCGAACGTCAGAAGCTCATTGTTACATGCAGAATTGAGCTTCTGAAGTTCCCTTGGAAAAGTGTGAACGGATATTAACCAGAAATGGTAGGATAAGCTCATATATTCACTATTAAATTTTAATTGGTGATGGTTTATTGGAGCTGGTGCACTGCAGTGCAGGTTAAATCACAAAGAAATGCACTGATATCCTGCATGTTAGACAACTCGGTAAATACACCCAGCCCTTGAATGGCTGGGATGAATGTCCTATTAGTAGCAAGGCTCAAGCATATAATCGAATTTGACTTATTCAGTATTCCGATACAGTACAATCGCATTCGTCTTCGCATGTCAAGAGCAAGAAAATGTTATTGTCGTCTGTGTCGGCACCTCTCACGACTATAAAAAATATATCTATTTGGCCATGAAAGTATATTCAGAATATTGCCGATAGAAAAAGTAGACCGCGTTGTGTCATGGCACTTTCCAGAGGATAAAAGCTTGAGTCAAACGTGAATGGCAAAGCGGAGGCAGACTATAATAGGAAGGTCTATTTGTGAAATAGCAGCCGGAACGTTTTGGCTCCCCCTCCTGATCGATCATAATCGGTAGATTTATGCACTCGGTCAGTAAATAGGCTTGTTTGTTTTCTTTACGATGTCTGACACGCTTTAGTGTCCGCTGGAGTTCATGCCCTCGAAATTGTTTTTTTCTTTACTTTTTTTTTTCGGCGCAGGTGCAGCTCGATTGTGGATATTGTTTCTAAAGGTGGAATTGTTTTGGGTCGCGGTGCTAAAGAGCGTTAATTGTTGATATGGGGGAAGGGTATCAGACATAAAAAATAAAGTAGCTGCTCGATTTCCGTGACCGACAGGGGTGTAGCACGTGTCCCTCTCTGTTCGATAGCCCCCATTATGTAATTGAAAGCTATTCTCGAGGGTTGATTGTCCGATGTCTATTGTTTTCCTGGAGCAGGTGTCTTCGTGGAAATGATGGTCGTGTGCGTACCGGATTTTATGCGGGTGTTAATTTTGTGGGGGAGGGGGTGGGGAGGGGGGATATTTGTGTAAGCCGGCCCCGTTGGGTCATAGCCAACAACGGTGAGCGCTTGGGTGAGCGTTAAAAAAAGTAGGACCATTCGGGTGAGGTCATGGTGGGGTCACGTTACGCAATTGGGGCAAACTACTTAATTCCAAGCCTGGATCGAACTGTCGCTAGGAATTTACAGGCCATTCTGACGCACTTGAATTCGGGATGATGAAAGCTGATTTTTGTGGCAGCTGATTCAAAAATCGCCGGTTTTTTTTTTTTGGGGGGGGGGGTATGTGTATTACCCTTGGAATTTTAAGATGTTTTGTTGTCTGAAACCACGGCTTTCCCCTCCTCGTGGAAGAAACTTTCCAAACTGACTGCATGTCGGGAATAATATGCAGGTGGGCGTCACAAAAATACAGGGTGTCCAATATTACGGCACATAACGGGGTAAATGAATGGAAAAGCAAATGTTGGGTGTGTGTACTCCGAGAAAACAGGCCGCTTGATATTAACTTGGATGTAGGTCGCATCGGAAAGGTCAAGCTTAATTTGGCTATTGTTTATAATCGTTTTTATACGTCAATTTCGGCGCGTGACAGCCTTGACACAGGAGGATACGGTAACGTGAGGCAAGTTTCATTGTAGGCAAATAACAATGTGTGCCCGATGATGTGTAGGTAACTTTCATGCAAATTCGCCGCCATTTTTTTTAATCAATAGTCTGGATCTAATCGAAACTGCTACTTGTAGAGCATCTACAGAAAAACAAATATTGTAAAAAAGGGGGTGTAGCCGGTGTCAACCCGTTAAAACCGGCAGGTGCCGCAAAATACAGGTTTCCAGGTGCGTCTGGAGGGAGAAACCCAACCTTTTCCAGCCCAAACCAGCGGTAATTGATGTCCAGACATGGGAGGGGAGACCGTAATAATGTCTCCTTATCAGCTGATAATATAATGGTTTGACGCCGTTGTTGGGAGGAGGCACCCACAGCTTGAGCGATTCGCTGGCATGCATTCGTCAGGGCCAAGGTCGGCATTTATTTTGCGCACCTGAATACCACGGTTTGATTGTTACCAGGCGGGTGTGACAGGTGGTTTTCCGAGTCAGTTATCCGGGTGAATTTTCCCCAGTCGCGACGGAAAGGTTAATCGGATGCCAATCAGTTGTAGGACAGGGGATAAAGAGGTCTGGAAGTGATGTCACCTTCGGTCATTCCGTCTGGGTGACGAAGCTGGAAGCTTAATCCTCTGGGGGAGACAGTCGGTATAACGAGTGGGTGGGAAGGGATGGACGGGACATACGAGAAAAATAAGTGTTGCGCATTTTCACGCACAAAAGGGGACGACGGGATTGGCTGCTAAGCACGCGCGAGGATCGTGATTGCATGTGGCAACGGCGGGGGACGTTTGTTGTACGGTTGACGTCAGGGGGGACGTCAGAAGGCAGTGGTGTTGCCGGGTCATTAGAGGGGGAGGGTGGTAAGGTGTGGAGGGGGAGGTCAACGCTCCGGTGGGAGGGGGAGACCTTGGTAAGTATCTCAAGGCCATTGGAGTTTTCCTATTGGCTGGCGGGATGGGTCATGAGGGTGGATGCACTGTTTGGGTACAGGGGTCGAAGGTGAGTGTGGGTGGGTGTAAGGGTGTGTGTATATGGGTTGTTTTTTTTTTTTTTCGGCCCGTTGACTTGTTGGTTTAATAGCTAATGGCTGGACTGAATGGGTTAGGGAGGGAGACCAAACAAATGCGGGGCACGTGGTTTTGGGGTTCCGGCCTTGGTGGGGCCAAAAGTGTGACGTCAGCTCCTTGAGAGTGCAGTCGTGGTGCATTCTTTAGCTGGAGTGGACTCAGGTGGTAAATCGGTTTCCGCTGCAGGTTCGACGAGGATGTCGGGATGGCAGGTGGAGGACATCGACGACAACCTGGCCGCCGACTTCGATGGGAGCCTGTCCGGCCTGGGTGTGGACCTTACCACCGCCACCTACAACATGAGGTGCGGACCCACGTTTTTGCCCTTCACTCTATCACGCATTATCGCTGCCGACTGCACCTTCTTCATCAATCACCTTTAACCCCAAAGCACTTGGCAACTGTGTCTCCCCAACCTTCGACCACTCCTCCCGTCCACCCGATACCCCCCACCGACTGCTTCCCTCCCGCCTTGATCCAACTAGTGATGTCACAATCTTCGTCTGCTTTAAACCGGAAGTGACTGGCTTTTTCACTTGATGAAAATAGTAGGGCGGGAGGAGGGGAGGTTGCGCATGCGTCTAACCCTTACTTGCACGTAACTGAAGGGGATAGAAAGCGAGGATTAGGGGAAAAAATAGTAGTAGTCGAGTGGGTTTGGGTAGGGCGACAATGGGCGCCGGTCATCCGCCGCCTCGGTTCGGACCCAGTTGGTCAATGGCGGTGTTTCCAGACGATTCTTGCAGTGCGGCCCTGTACCGGTACGGGCCCAGCTGCAGGTAACGTGACTGTGACTTGGCTTTTGCATGTTTGATTTTTTTGAACTTGGCGCCCACCTGTTGCACCAGCTCACGGTTCCTCCAGCCTTGTTGTTGCCTGGTAGTGCACCCCCCAAATGTCTCTGCTTCTTCACTTGGGCACCAAATTCATTGCCGTCACTTGATTGATCATAATTTAATTGGTAGCTATCAGTGCAAGGATTTGAGCTGTTGAAAGCCAGTGAAAAGAGGCCTCTGCTTTTATTACAGCGAAGCTCTGATGGCCCTTCCTCCACTTACTGTGTTCAAGGAAGAGGCACATTCCCCAAACTCTCACACGGAGCAGCAAGTGAAGGACAACAATAGGTTCGTGTGTTACACTGCTTTTCTCCCTTGTCTTCTTCCCAACCCTGTGTCTTCCCAGCTTGCGGGAGATTGTTCCCACTATTTGGTCAGGGCCAATTGCTTGTTGGGCACGAAACATATGGCTGGCTGTGATTTATTGTAAATTGTTGCAGCTTAATATGTGTATCAGTAGTAGCTCTCTACATGTCGCGCACAAGATTGAAGTGGCAGTGGCCGTCTTTGTGCGAAGAGGACAGTGCCAAGAAATTTTGGTGGGCTTTTGGAGAGCTGCTTTCATTGTTGTCACTTATTACAATGCAGATGATAATAGCATATTTGGTGGCTACCTCTGAAGTTTTGTGAACTCTGAGGCCATTCTGCATGGTGGGAACTTTTTCCATTGCAGCTGATTATAGCATGCGTTGTGAAAAAATTTCAATAGGGACTTGCAGAAATTGGCTCATTGGTAATGCCATACGCTGCACACAATGTGCTTATTTGGCAGAAATGCAGTGTTTGCACCACAGATTGAGTTTTTCTAGTCATGTGATGCACGTGTATGGAGTTGAACTGAGTGTTATGCTGTTGTAAGGTGTAGGTATTGCTATCAGGTCAAACCGTCATTGACCATCATGTGAAGGTGGGTTAGAATTTTCCTGCTGCTAATTGGAGTGATCTGGCCTGTATGTCATGCAAAAAACCAAAATTACCGTATCAATGGGAGCAAAAAAATGGAGACGACTTGTCATGGAAAGATCTAGTGTTCCCAGGAATTCTGGGAGCATGACACTACTGTACATCACCCAAATTCATCCCTGAAAACCTGTTGTTATAGCTTGTGGCTTTTGTTGCTGCAGCTCATGCAATAAAAAACCAAACCTGTAACTAGCTGTCTCCATTATTTCTCATGATAGTACATTCCACTGTGTAGAATTATCATTTCATATTTGTAGATGTGGAACAGCTAGTTTTCTGGTACAATATTGCAAGTGTAGGTCAGATAGTTAGGTCATAAAATAAACTGAAATAGCTATCCAAATATTTACCAAAGATACGTAGATATTTTAATGTTGTTCTAAATCAAATATTATTGTTTCATAGATGTTAAAAAAATATTGCAAAAGACATTGCAAGGAAATTTTTGTATCATGTATTGCCTATGATTCTGTACAAAACGTCCTAAAAACCTACCAAATATTCCAGTAAATCTTGAGTCAAAAAATTCAAAATTCAGAAAATATGCCTATACCTATGACTATATTTAAAATGTTGCAACAACCTAATTTACATCGATATACATAATAACACACCTGTTGTGATTCATGCCTCTGTGAAAGTCAAACTTCTGACTGCAGGAATAAAACCATATATACAGTATAGGCTATAAAAGATCTATGATCCTCTACTATTCAAGTCTTGTACAGTGTGTGCTTAATTCAGCCAGGCAGGTATCAGATATGTGACAAGATTATGACCTAAGGTTTATTTTAAAAATTGCAAAATTATGCAGTAAAATGAAAACACATTGAAGAACATTAGCAAGAAAGGGGTAACTTGTGAACTGATGTTAATGTGTTGAGGACTGATTAGTGCTACACCACGGGTAGGTTTCAGCTTCTCTCTAAATCAGTGGTTCCCAACCTGTGGGTCACGACCCCCAAGGGGGTTTTAAGGGTTTCCTGGGGGGGGGGGGGGGGGGGGGGGNTGGGGGGGGGCGAGGGAGATTGCCGCGCTTTTTAGATTCATTTTCTATTTTTCTACTTTTTATTTACTAACACTCAGCCGGGAATTATGCAGTTGTTTCCCTAATGCAAGTGCAACCCATCTCATTAACCCCTTCTCCCTCAGCTATACCCGCCATCGCCTAGTTTTTTACTTACGAGTACTCAAAAGATACGGACAAGATATTATTTTTACACAAAATGGAAAATACTGTGAATGTGTTTGGAATCATTTTCCTAGTCTAGAAGTCCATAAATTAATTTCCAAAGGTCGCTCTAAAACTCGAAATTCGAGTACATGTGGCCAACTACTTGGCTGATTTAATTATGAAATACGTTAAAATATACGGAATAACAATCTTGAGAATAGTGCCAGACGAATTTGCTGAAATCGTCGTACTTTGCGATGAATAAATTATTTCTTATGTGGCTTTCCTGTTATTTCGGAAATCTCCCAAATTCATTTATTCCTCGCGACGTACGACGAATTCAGCAACTTCGTGTGACACTGTTCTTAAGGGTAATATTCAGTATATTTTAACGTATTTCATCATTAAATCAGCCTAACAGTTGGCCGGCAGTTCTCAAATTTCTAGTTTTTTTTACAGCGATCTTTTTGAAAATCAATTTAGGGACTTCTAGACAAGGAAATGATTGTTTCCGAGATATATGTTGTGTTTTCCATGAACGTGTAAGTATAGCTGTTGTTATTTGTAAATTATCTTGTAATTATCTGCAGAGTACGTGCAAGCAAAAATCTAGGCGATGGCAGTATAGCTATACTCTGCGGCGATCCTTTTGGAAATTAATTTAGGGACTTCTAGACGAGGAAAATTGTTCCCAACACATACATAGCCAAAGAATGGATTTTTAGGTTCTAAACAACCCTCAAATAGGTAGGAATTTAGGCCCTGAAAGCAGTTAAAATTGGCTCTTCAATAGGCACTAAAAATAAAGCTGGTTCTAATTTATTTTAATTTCTACACATTACTTTGCAATGGAATTTTGCAGCACAGTAACAAACTAGCAGTTATTCCATATTTTCGTTGGTTAATCGCAGTTATTCGGCCACAGTTAAGACCCCCCCCCCCCNCCCCCCCCCCCCCCACGGGGAGCCAATATGGACGATAGAATAGCATTGGGCCGAATGTAGCAGCTTATTTAATGGCTACTAAAAACCGTTATTTCGAGTCGCAATAACGGTTAACGACATATTACCCGGGATCCTACACATCAACCGCGTCTTCGTTAATCACAGGTTGGAGAGGGAGGGATTCCTTGAACGGAAAACCCGCAGAACTCTCGCAAATATTACAAAACGGCGTCAAAAAGGCCGAAATAGGCAAAAATAGGTCATTTAGCGTCCAACGTCCGAAATAGACAATTTTAGGTTCTATAAAACTGAGATTTTTAAGGTCCTTGTCTTATGAAACAGATAGATACTTTGTTTCCGTTGTTCTGCATACAAAATAAAAAGTAGGTAAAACACCTAGAAATCCGTTCTCTGTACATAGCGTGTAAGTATACCTGTTATTATTGGTAAAACAGTATTTTTTTAAATCTTCAGAGTACATGTAAGTTTAACAGAAACTAAAATCTAGGCGATCGATGGCGGTGTCGNTCCCCTGGTGGGGGGGGGGGGGCGAAGGGGTTAAATGTTGGGTTAATTAAATATTTGGCAATAATTATGTTGTGAAAATATTTTGTTTTCTTTACCCTATAAAGATGCCATTTTACCCAAATGTGGGGGTGAGGGAGGGTCACAGCCCACAGGTTACGTGGCTATTATAAAAGGGGGTCGCGACCCAAGAAAGGTTGGGAACCACTGACTGCTGCAAATCTTCAGACCTCACATTAGGGTCGTTCCGAAAATAGGTTTCCCCTCGCGATTATTTCGGAAAGTATTGCACATATTTGGAAATTTTTACCGTCAGCAGTTAGAGGACATTATTCTGCATGGGTGAGCCAAACTTGGTCTCCCTCGTGTACTCCGCGCATGCGCAGGAGTAAGCGGAAGAAGGCGAGTTGCGCGCCGAGAGTGCCCACTCCATAAGCGCTTGAGTCAAAAGACGTGGACGTAAGATGAAGAGAGGACGATTTAATATCCGCGTGTTCACGTCATCGTCCACACAACTGTATTCACAGTGACCCACAACAATGTGAATCATGGCTTCCACACGTTAGGTGTTCACCTTTGTGGTCGACGACTTTCCAGGCCTATGCTCCTCTGCCACACTGTCAGTCTGTCACAGTAACGGCATCATCGTCGAACCATTGTTGTGGGTAACTGTGAATACAGTTGTCTGGACGATGATGTGGAACACGCGGATAACCGTCCTCACTTCAACTTTCGTCCACGTCTTTTGACTCAAGAGCTTATGGATTGGGCAATCTCGACGCGCAACTTGCCTTCTTCCGCTCACTCCTGCGCATGCGCGGAGTGCACGAGGGACACCATATTTGGCTCACCCATGCAGGATAATGTCCCCTAACTGCTGACGGTAAAAATTTCCCAATATGTACAATACTTTCGGAAATAATCGCGAAGGGAAACTTATTTTCGAAACGACCCTCGTACCATTTGGTGTGACATGTTATTATTAGGACCTTTTAGGAAGCATGTTTTAGGCGTCCTCCAAATATTTCCAGTAAGTAGCAGCAAAGTAATGGACATGAGGAATGGCCAAGACTGGTCAGGAGGTGTGCCTACATCTTAAGAAATGTGGAACAAAATACAGCTTTCTCCACTCTGAAATAAATAATGCTACATAATACAGTATACTGTATGTCAATGCACAGTGATCATTCATGAAATACATCATGTTGGCAGGGGCTGATGTGAGCTTGCTTGTTTTGTTTGTTTGAGTGGGAAGGAGTCAGAGCTACTATTATATCTGGCTATTAAAAGATCTACAGGTGGATAGATGGAGAGAGAAGTGAAGAGAAAAAAAGAATAGAGAAAACGCTGGTTGAGTGACCCTGCCAGTAGACAAAGCTACCACTGATGTAGCTCTCAAGGTGGTTGGGGAACTCAAGCCCCACCACTATGGCAAGGTGGAGATACCATTTTGGGGATGTCAGTATGGCACAGTGTAACATGGGGGTAGGGGGATTCAGCAAGGCAGGACATCATGTTCACAATTCCTAATAAAACAGCTACCAAATAAAATTAGTGATAGGGTCAGGGAAAAGTCAGTTTTGTGTGTCTAGGGGGTGGGGGTAGCAGGAGGAATCTGGAAGTTGTGGGAAGAGAGTACATGACAGTGTGACTTGCTTTTTCTGGGGCGTTTGGGACCAGTGTGACATGGGGACTAAATAGGCAATTGGCTGATTGTTCTGGAGACTTGGGAAGCCTTCTCGGAAATCTGCTGTACTAGCCAGTGATCCTGAATTATTTTCTACCTTGACTGAAAATTAAGTTATTTAAACAACATTCACCTCATAGCTTGCACCTAATTGAAGGGTAGCCCCTTAACCTAGCAAAGATTAGATAAATAAGTTTTCCTTTGATCATTGGGTAGTGCTCCATATTTTAAAATTATTAATTTTTGGGGGGGGAGAGGGATTCTCGGATGGTAATTTACCCAGCTTCACACACTTGGATTGTCAGATAATATTTGGAAACTGAGCTATGAATTATTTGTTTAATTTGATGGCCCTCTGTTGAGAGAGTTTGCTTGCATATTTATTCTGATATGAGTCTTTAAAGTAGGATTTTGCCAGAGGACTCCACATGTGCTTCTAAAAATTTTGTGTCCAGATTCCTATGGAAAGTGAAAAAGGTATTATTTTGTTTTCAAGTACAGTAAAACTTCAAATCTCCATGGGACCGGAAAATAACTTAGAGTTATAGAAGATTCGAGTTAGAGAAGTTTGGATTTTTTAAAGCACAGAACTCTATAAGGAAGCCTACCTTTATATCCAGCGACGAAAGGTGTTCAAAACTTAAAAATAACTGTCAACATTACACTTACAATATTGCTCATTGTTTTGTTGTAAAAAAAAACAACTCTGTTATGGACATTTGCCTACTCTTAGATTCAATGATTCAATTGTCACAATCGAGTCAAGCACTTCTTTCGGTACGTCTGGTAGACGGAGATCAAGAAATTGAGTCTTTCTGTACATGTGGCCTACTCTCGACCCTTCGACTGGGAAATTAGAAAATTTTCCGTACTCGCCAACATGAACTTCGACTTAGGGAGACTGAAAATGCATTGATATCCCATCGTGGGGCCCTGCCAACACTTCGAGTTAAGGAAGTTTATTTCTTATTATTTTACATTGTGACCAACCAAGCTCATCATTTTCTTCGACTTATAGCGAACTTCGACTTAGGGAAGTTCGACTTATGGAAGTTTTACTGTATCTTTTTTTTTTTTTTTTTTTTAGTTGTACCCCGTTATCTGGCCGATAGGTCATTTCTAGGGGGGTGGATTACCACCATTTGGGGTTTGGAGCGATGTACATGGATATACTTAATTGCTCCAAGGGTAATTAGGAGGGGATGTGCAAAGAGCAAGTGCGCTGTCGTTAATTGGTCATTTTGTGAACTCCCCCGGGTGGCTTAGTCTATCGGAAATTGCCACCCGAAACGAAGCCAGAGATGGCCCAACTCTGCACGAAAGAAGGTGGGAACCCCGGGTGGGGATTGAACCCGGGACCTTAACTTCCGTGAGCGCACGCGTTACCGCGGCGCCACTCCGTCTCCCGAAGTTTTACTGTATCTGCATCTATTGATATCCCACCAACACCAAGCCTCCCACCTACACCAAGCCTCCTACCTTACCATCCCACTGTGTTATGTCCTCTTATCTGCCCATGCCCTCTCATAGGAAATCCTCATCTCTGTGTATTATCTGAAGTTCAAATGTCTGGGAAGTTGGGGTGCCAAGTTTTTTATGTGGTTGTGTACCATAACAGGCATGAGTTGGGATGTCGAATTTGAAGAAAATACTTCTGTTAACTGCTTCCGAAAATGTGATTACAATATTGGCCCATTAATATTATGTAGTGGTTTGCATAATCACAGGTTGAGAAGTAGGGCTCTACAGCAAGGCTATTATTACAGACTTCTTGATGCATCAGTGTCAAGTGCGGGGTTTTTGTTTGGTTATATTTTTTGAAAAGATCGTACTCTGAGTAAGTCGGGATACTTTACACTAGTTGCATAACTATCAAGTGCTCTCGGGATAAGCCACCCTGTGGTCCCTGCCAATTATTGTAGGTTCTTTTGTGACCCTGACCTTCAATTCCATGTATTTTTTGTAATCTGGTATGGGATTTTTTTTATCGCTGCTGTTTACTTGAGAATGTGCAAGTCAAAAAACAAATATATTCTTCCCACAAAACCCAAGCAGTGTCTCCCATAGCTGAAGTCATCTGAAATTTATCAGGAGAGTGAAAAGCTACATGCAGATTATTATCCAGACCACACAAATGGGACTGAGGGCTGTGGGAATAATTTAAACAGTGTCATATATATATATGGAAGCTGGGAGAGGGAATGCTTTTGGAAAAACAGTTATTGATGTACACAAGCACACTCTAAATCATTATCATTGACATCAATTGAGACAAACAGTAATAAAAGTTGCTTCTTTCACATCAGTGCTGGTCTGTGTGACTCACCAACAGATATCACAACTGCAGCAGTGGTGGGAAAAACACACAGCATGCCTGAGCATGCAGAAAAACTCCATAAATAGTGGTAAATAACATATGTGGATTCTTGATAAAACACGATCCAAATAATAATTGATACTGGTAGCCTACTGTATGTTCTTGTATGAGATTATTACTGCAACCAAAAATAATGTACCTGCAAGACCTGGGAGGTTTTGAAGATACTGTACATTAAGGATGATGCTCAAGCCGTCCCCACGATGCTAATTCAAGTAAGGCAATGTCTCGGTGAGGGAATAATTTCAGAATTCTCAAGAGATTTTTAAAAATTGTGATGTGTCACCTTTAAAATCTTCTTGTGTGTAAGAATCGATTTTTCGTTTCTTTGCACCATTCAGTGCATCTGTTTAATAGCTTTACATTGATAAGCAATACCTTCATGCACTCCATCTAGAAGTAAAGATACTTTATTAAAAATGTGTTTGTTATTAAAGTCAACTATACCATACCTAGTGTGACAAGGTCAGAGTAACATTTATCATCCACATAATATAAATAAAATCTAGACGGGAATGAAAGTGTGAACCCAAAGATGCAGGCCATTCGCTTCTGCAATCCAGGATATGTTCAAGGATGGGCTTATTTATTATGCAAGATGTGGTCATATTGTTAGCATAATTATGTTGACGGTCTGACGATCAATGTTAACATTTGATTGATGTTTTCTGGGCTGGCATTACACGACCACAGCCTGAATGAGCTAGTTGAGTGGCATCATTAAATTTTTAGGATTCAACTGTAATATGTGCATAAAGAATATATTGTACTATAAAATTTCACAGCATTTGGATTGGCATATGCTTATCACCACATGGGAAGTTCTTATTCATACTAGCTACTTGACCATGGCTCAAGTAATGAACAGCCTGCTATCATAAGCTCATTGCAGTACCACATGGGAAACTTGGGCACCTCCTAAGGCAGCACAAGAGAATTTTGAAATTGAGTGATCTGCATCATTGGGCTCTCAGCTCCTCCTTTACTTCCATGCCTGCTAGGTTTGAAGTAAAATTTTGCTGGAACCAAAGTAGCTCTGGACTTGTCAGATTTAGGTTCTCTTATCTTGACGACAGGAGTTTAAAAAAATCATAGGTCAGTTTTTCATCCTATTGCTAGTCAGCATCTAGTGACCATGGTAACTCTTGAGAAACCCTGTGAGAATCCTGACTAGTAAAGGCAGCTAGCAGAGACTTCGCAGGCAGTTGAAAAACCCACCTGATATCTTCACCTGGTTCGAGTGCAGGAAAGCATTGTCATTATAAATCTATTGAACACATTCATCACATGAGGCAAAATAACGAAACATCGATCCAGCCCCACAGAGATTTGTGAGGTCAAGAGTCACAATTTTTAAGGTTTTTGACAATTCTGAAATTATTTTTTCAAGCAGACGACATCAAATGGACTTGAAGGTTGGACATTTCTACAAAAACATCCCATAGATTCACCATGATACATCCATGATTCACCTAGGATTTACCCACAACCTACTTGGAATTCAACCTGGGATTCTCCCTAAAAGTACGTGTTTCACCATATTGTCCAACCCCTCTTAACAGGCTTTCTGTATCAGCATGATAGGCAACTTGAGCATCATTCAGAATGTAGATATAGTATTGGCACCCACCCATTGCAAATACCATTTTTGCAGGCCTATACCACTGAAGACAGGCCCAGCTAAATGATTGTTCTGAAATTCTCATCCATGGATACTGATATTCATGTGCCTTTTGTAGTCATGCCGACCAATTTTGACCTAGATTTGACCTAAGTATTAGTATAATTAATTTGTTTTACATATTAGGACATGGGATTGAACTTCCATCACTTGTATAACTTGTATCACGTCATCCTACCTAAAAATAATTAGTTTTGTAATTTTGTGTAGATTACAGAGGCAGTACATTAAAATTAGCAAAGGTCAAGGATTATCAAAGTGTCTTCCAGGAGTAAACTGGTTATAGGCAGTTACGACCCGGATTTAGGTAGTTACACTAGTTTACATAGCAGTTAGAGGCGGTTACTTGTTGACACAATGCACCAGTTACGTAAAGTTGATAATACACCCTTGCAGAAAAGAGGTGAGAATAAAAGGTCGATATCATGTAGCATATACCATACTGTACTGGCCCTATTCTTATCATGTAATTGGGGCTTTGAGTCTCGACTTTGAGGCACAGGTGATAGGTACGTGCAGTGGCGGATCTATGGGGGGTGTGATCGGGGTGATCACCCCCCCCCCCCCCCCCGCTGAAGCAAGAAACAGAAAATAATTGAATTTTACTTGCTTTTATC
>KZ538802.1:25345-46706 GCA_000934665.2 Catajapyx aquilonaris | reverse complement strand
TTTCAGATCACATAAAAAGAGGGTACACCACATTTTACCTGGTGTTGTCACACCTCTTTAGCGATAATTAGTGCGAAACCGCCACACAGTTGATCACCACACCAGCAAAGAGGCAACCCCACGCCCTAGCAGCTGATAAGAATGAGGAGTTTCTTCATGTTGATTTTTCAGGAGAAAATTCGGGCGTCAGACGATAACGTACTACCCTGTGCCCCAAAGTGTACACAAATGAAATGGAGCCAGGAGACCGCCATTAATCATTGTGCCGGGGACACCCCCCAAAAACCTCCGTTTCCTGTGGAAAACACATCACCCGGGTTGGGTCCGTGCATGAAATGGCCAAAGACATCCCGGGGATGAATTATTCGGGCACGTGAACGTGAGTCGTAAATCTTAATTACACCACGGAGGGTCGTTAGTGGCCCGTCGCACCCGCACACTTCTAGTTATATGGGGAGGGCTTACGGCTGCCAGGGGTCCTCGGAGTACGCTAACTCTACTCCGTACCCAGTACGGCCCAGTGATGTCACCTGGGCTCTCGATCAGGGGGCAGTATATCAATCCGGCCTGCCCATAATAAAGCCATGCGCTACTCCAACTCACAATCGAAGTGGTCCAGATAAGCTTTATCGACATAGAGCAACGTTATACCGGTGCGAAAATTAACTGCAAAGTCGAATCTCGATAAAACGGGAGGTGCAAGAGTTAATGCGACAGGTGTCAGAAAGTTTGATGAAAAGTTTGGTTATTTGCAATAAGTAGTTGCGAAACGTTATTCGAAAGTTGTTAAAAGTTATAATTGAGGATATGGCGCTGAATATCAATCGCACGAAGGTTACACCTAGCTATGAGAATCATGTTTAAATATCATGCTAATGCAAATTGAATATACTGTATTAACAGGTTAACTGGACCCACTGCAATGGAAGAAGTCACTTTCACTGATTGTTTTTTTTTTCCTATGCTTCTGTAGTAAGCAATCAGCATATTGAACAGCTGTATTGAACTATAGGTACAGTGTGTTACACCTATATATGTGATAGTCGTAACAGGCAACATCGCCTCGACCTCCAGAAACGAGGAACCACCCGTGTACCGTATGAACATCGAATTTAAAAGCTACTCGCAAAATTATAAGTTGAGCAATGTTCGTGCATACAACACTCGTAACTGTTAAGGTCTCCTTATATACAAAGCGGCACCGATCTGCACAATATCGTGATAACCGTCCCAAAGAGGTCCGTTATCCATGAATAATTCGCTCTCCAAATGACTGTCATTTTTCCGAGATCCGCACACATTTTTTTGGCATAATCAAAAGTCTCCGTTTTAGTAGATCCGCGATGGCACGCAAGGACCCAAAAAAGCGTAAAAGGGTATAGTTTTGGCGTGCAGAATCGCGGCGGTGGAAAACAAAGGAAGGAAGTCAGAGTTAAAAGGGGTGGGCGGAGGAAGGTACGGAGGAAGTCACTGGTACGCCCACGCCTGAAGATAAGAACCTCTATGCCATACACCTGAGACTGGCACCGAGGGATATTCACCCGACAGTTCACATACCGAAAAAAAGGGTGTGACGCATTTCGCATTTTCACGCACAGAATATTCAGGCGGCGCTATTTATATCGCTGCCCACCATTTATTTCGACGCGACAACCCTGCCTAAAACGCTCCTTCCGTTGTTCTTTAAACGAAACACTTCAGCGGTAAATTAACCACCAAAGACAAGTGAGATAATTGCTTGTAATGAGGAAGCATGACCTGCCTCTTTGCATAAGTCCGACCTCCAGTCAACAAACAGCTGAGGAGCATAAGGTTTTTGGGCACAGGTCGGAACCATCTAGATGGACTTGGGCCACCTTCTGGGCTGGGCTGCCAAGTAGGTTGCATGTGGCCAAGGTGAGTATGACGGACAACCGGAAGGGTGGGCAGCGTCCTCATCCTTCTATAGTACTTCCGCCCACTCGCGCCCACTATAGACGTGTCTATTCATCCCAGCTACGGACGTACCATTACGAAAACCCTGCAGTTTGTCACACTCCTGCGATGCTTCCATTCATATAACACTGCTGGTTATGTCGACAAACTTTAGGAGAGCTTGTCAATCGAACAACCTGATTTTTTCAGGAGGCTCGACCTTTTTTCCTCCAAAATGGCGTTGAACCCATCAAACCGGTGGAGTGTCTCGAAAAAGGCGACGTTAAAGGTCGCTGCACCTCCTTCTTAAAACGGCAAGCGCGATTTACGAGGCGAAAATCTCGCATACCTTACCTCCATCGTCTGCGACTACACACGAAAGGTTGTTCCACTTTTGCATCGTTGTTGTTGTCCAAAGTGATCCGATGGGAATAATTTGACGATATTTTGTGATTTGCCACCGGATACTTTCTCTTGGGGGGATGACCAAAAAATGCGGACGGACACTCGAAATCATAAAAAGAAAGTGCTCTTCCCTGGAGGCACATCCTATCACCATTTATCACCACGTGCAACGAAAATGAGGTCAAAAATACACTAGATAAATCGACGTTTGCTCAATTATTTTTTGTAAGAGTAGTACATCGACGGCGTGAAAACATTCCTAGAAAAAATCGCATGCGGGATGATCGTGACCTGAGGGTAGGCACGAAGCGAACGGGACACACAAAAAAACGCGCCCACTTATTGGCCCAAGGTTTCGGAATGGACATGGGATGAGGAAGCCTCGCCGCAGTTTTTTTGTTCGACGGACATTCCGATTCACTGCCGGTACACGCAAGGCGTCCTGTACCGGGTGGTGCACTGAACAAGTCTGGCAACTTGACATCACAATTTCCCCTTTTGTGTAAGCAAAATTCGTAGTTTGCACAACAGCAATCCAGAGCATTCCAAGCTTACAAACATCGCTTATCTATCCCTTTGTGTGTGTTTCTATTTGGGTAAATCCCTGACCTTGGCTTTGACCAGTTTTCTATTTTGGAGTCGTCTCCCCAAAATCGGCCCGGGGGTTACTGGGTGCCTCTTTATCAACACCAGATTCCCAAGCTTCAGTGTTGCCAACACATGAGCATAGAGGGGGGGGCAATCACCAAGAGATAAGTGTTTGGGCATGTGGGAAATGGACGGATACGTCTCGTCCTGAGGCCACTCGTGATCGGACCATCCTCCCAGCCTCCTCTTTTTGGTTCAAAGTCCTCTCTAGCTCTCTCATTAGGCGAAAGGCCACGTTGCCTGGCCAGGAGAGAGTGAGTCACTTGCGACTAAAAACCGAGATTACACCGGTGTATACAAACTGGGTCCTGCTCACGTGACTTCACAATATCAGTTTATTTGCATGCGGACTGCGCGTGAAGAATAGTGGGGCCCCTGGAATTCCATTTATGACGCTGCTTTCAATGGGAGAATAAACATGACCGAATAGTATGCAAATTTCTGTGCGCCTACGTAGCCATCACAGAATGCGACGTCACGTCGCCAATGCCATGTATACACACACCTTGAAGGCATTTTTGCTGGGGTTTGACATTTCGACTAAAAACATGCCAACATCATCAAAAATTTAAACAGATTACTCCACGCATTGAAGAATATGCCGTACAGGGTGACACACCCTAGCAGAAACAACCATCAGGGTGCTGTCAAAGCGCCATTAAATCTGAACAGCCACTACAACCACGATGAATTAAATATGACTGGGCAGTTTGTCAACATCCGGTTAATCCTCTCGAAAAAGCGGTGATTTACGCCGCAATTATGTCCTGGCCATCCAGTGTAGTTGACGCAATCTCCCAAAACTGACCTGCGGAAAGTGAGCTCCTGGTTCCCCCACATCACAGCATCGTCCAAATAATATTCCAGTATAGGTGACTCCAACAAAATCACAGGACACAAGCACACAACGCGCACCTGCCGGCACTGGCACCGTGTAGAAGAATGCTGCTTGAAGAAGGGGGGGCCTCACCTTCGTTGGGTTTTCTCCTCTGTGCTGCCGACTCGCAACAAACTCGCCAGACTACGGTCCTTTCTCCCACCGGCAGGGTTGCCACATCGGGCGACACTTCCACCTGGATATTACCTGTACTCAGCGGAGCAGCCTTCGCCAGGGCTTATCTCTAGCTAGGAGGATTATCTCTCCACGCCGACCGATTGCCAAGGTTCCTTGACGACGGTGTGTGTGTGTACATTGCGTGAGTACAGTGTACAGATCGTCAACACCGCGTGGGGAAGCGGTCGGGTGTCAACATTTGGCCCGGGGGCCAACCGTCGTGTCGCTTTTGGAGGGGGGGAAAGGTTTCACCACCCCCACGAAATTAGGAGAGGATTTACGGGTGGGTGCTGTATTTTTGAAACCTACCCGGATTTATCAGGAGGGTCAACCAAAACTGAATTGCTTATTGCAGCAATATTGTAGCTGCTCATTTAACTGGTTGATGGAGTAAACAATCCATAACTGTCATCACATTTGCGATGGTGACATAATTAATGACGCACCCTGTACACCCCCAGACGGAACCTTGCCGCTGGCTAGCTCAGAAATACCAACCCAAACACAGACACATCGTCAGATCACACATGGCAGAATTCTGTTGGCACAATTTGATATAGCAGGCCCAATCAGTTGAGGATAAATTCTTACTGACAATGCATGTTCCCCTAGTTATATTTATAGCTTGTAATTATCTGAACTGGAATCCTGCTGCTAAGTCTGGCTTACATGATAAAATTTTTAGATCAGGGTCATGATTGGGAGGGGGGGGGGGGGAATGTGGGAGGGCTCAGGAATCTATTACACACCTCCCACTTCCGGGAGCCTCTCTCGATTTCTCTCTATAAATCATAAACCAAAGTGGAAGAAAATCAAGAGGGCACCACAGATATGGCAGTGCGTGCGCTCGTTCCCCCTCAAAATAATAGGCAGTGACCTCGCATCGCGGGGCAGGTCATGAAGCGATGACCATCTACTCGGTACAATTCGCTGAACAGGGAAGCACCACTCGGCCACGCGGCGCAAACAAACCCACTACAGCGTATCGTAAAGCAAATAATTCACACTGGCTAATCAAGGCCATGCAAAATTGTGCGCCATTACATCTCAGGTGGAATAAAAACAACTAAATTTGTATACTTACAGCTTACTATACATGGTTTTACTACATTCAACAAAATACTGGTCGAAGCAAACTGGACTTCGGATTGGAGTCAAGCAGCATAATAATTCAAGCCTCGTCTAATCTCCAACACTCCGAAACCTCGAAATGTTTGTGGATCAGAGTAAACAAACTTGACTCTTTTCCAAGTACTGGGGCCCTCAAGTCACGTGGACCAAACTCTCTTGTGTGCGTATAGCACATGAATGACTCGTTGTGTTTGGGGGTTACGGTTTACACATGCTCGCTTTATCCATTGATAAACCCCGCTGGGCGGCGGGTTATTTGCCCAGGAACGAGATACTATTTTATCTGCACTACATGAGCACGCTTTGGAAAAAGAGGAGGTGGGGGGAGGGGGGGCACCGGGTTTCATTTCCAAAATTATGAAATTCCCAGTGCAACACAGCCCCTTTCGAAACGCCAATATTTGCTTTCAGCTAGCTCGGCAAATAGTAGCGGGTAAGCAGTAGAAAGGGCCTTTATTTGTATTGACTATGGAGGAACAACAAGAGGAAGGGCAGTTTGTTCGCCCTGATTATTGAAGTCCGCATAGACATGCGTAGAAGCGGTGCGCAGTCGTTAAATGCGCCGATGCAATGCGCACACGACCTTTTTTTTTTTGCTGTTGTCGTCACAGTGTCCGACCGTCACAATGGCCGAATGATGAAATTGTCGAGGCGAGCTTTTATGAATTTATTCGCACGTAAGAGTGACGCGCGCATTCTAGGTTTCCCGTTGCTCTTTAGCTCCGGCGAAGTTCCTCTTGGACGACAAAGCGTGACGAAAATCCTGCGAGTCGTAGGCTGGCATTTTCACTTCGGGACGGCCAGATTTTGTTTATGCCCAGGCGGCCATGAAACCAACCTGCATGCGACGCGAATTCCGATCGTCAGACCTTTTTTTTTGCAAACCTCGAGAAATGCAACTTGAGCACCGTATTCCGCATTGTTCACGGGGCTAGACAGCACCGTTTCCTTGACCGAATCTGCAACAATACGCTGGTGAATCTTGGCAACGACGTCGGTTTTTCAATCAAACACGATGGAATCCGGCTGGCCATATAAAATATTGGCCAGGCTTATGCGCAGGACCAGAAAAAGTGATTAGCGAGTTCTTGTAGGGAGAAGGGGGCAGTCCCGAAACGTGCTTGGCCCGGAGGCCTCTCTGCCACACTATGGAATGTGATCCGGCGGGCTGACTCCCCAATCTGAATCCGACGTTGCCAAATAACCCATTCAGATCACACATACTCCCTGAAGAGAAAGAGAGGTTCGTTCCTGAATATTCAATATACCCCTCCCGGCATAAAATTTTCCAAGGCGGTAACAACTAATATTTACAAGTCGGTAATGGCATTTCCATTCCAAGGCTTCCCCGACGTGAGTTGATGGCCGGAAAATGCATATTTTGGGAAGGGAAAGCACGTTGACAGACTTGGAAATCCGCGCAATCAGTCACTCAGGGACGCAAGCCTCACGCCTCTGCTGGGAAGAAAAGTTTCCGGAATAAAACTGCAGCATCGGAGCTTCCTTATGGATCTTCTGCTGATGCAAAACCTTCCCAAGTCCTTCCTATTTAGTATTAATTGACCTTGGCTAAGGGCGTCCTCCAAGCCGACCTGTTCCACCGGTTTATTAGCAGCAGAATGTGAACCAGCCGAGGATCATCAGGTGGACGCCGCTCATAAGCATCATGTGCTGGGAAATGACGTCCTATATATAGGTTCAATTGCAGGTATGTACACACCAAAGGTGCGGCGTTAATTTTAATGTACTCGCCCGGCCAATTTTTTCCTCTCCCGGTCATCTGCACAAGTTAGCCAGAAACCGCGCAAAATACTTGAAAAGTTTAGCCACTAACCTGACACCTAACAGACACCTGCGCTCTCTCCGACTTGCAGCATAGTCCAAAAATAACATTTTTGCAATGGTGTGCAGGCCAAATTGCAGCTACATGGAACATTATTTGGATATAACGAAAAATGCTTCTTTCTAAACCGACTGCTAATCCTAAGCCATCTTTATACATGTCGTGCCGCAAATTACCTGCAAATTCACTCTTTTCCGCGAAACCTCATCAAGCGTCTGACAGCCGAAGGTAATACCTTGTATCGACCGAATAAACCGGTTCCATCATAAGGATTCCACTGTATTCGAAGGCCCTCTCTCCAGACATTTGATGTAAAAATGTACGTGAACATATTTCGGAGCTCACTTCAAAGTGTGGGCAATTGACTCCCCCGACCCGGTGAAAAATTCGCGCAGAAACTCGGCAGTAATTACACCGACATTGTATCTCAAAGGAGAATGTTAATGAGCTTCCGGCATGAGCTTCCTCTTCAGTTCCGTGGTATAAAAAAGAAAGACAACGACTCCGGTTTAATTAAGGTTGCGCCGGAGTTTCCTGCGATAAATGGATTAATAAAGGGCGAGGGATCGCGATTGACAGACTTCCCCATCATAGATAGTCTAACCCTTTAATATATGTGGACTTCCCAGGGAATTATTTTTCTAATGCCATCAGCATTTTTTGGGGGGTCGGAAATGGGGACCACAGGATCTAATTTCAACCCACCGCTCCTGCAGTTAGGAATTATTCTAAGTCTAGGCCACAATTATGGAAATGGCAAATGTCGAGTCTATTCCGCGACCTTCGTGCCCACCAATCTGTAACGCTTTATTCTTAGGCCTGGGCTTCAAAAGGATGTCACTGCTTGAATCCGTAATCCCGAAATCTATTCAGGACGCCGCTTCCAAGGTTAAATTCATGCCTTTGTCTACTCTGGTCTAGCAGTGTATAATTTTCAGCGCAGCTTTTAAAGATGATTTAAATACAAATATCACAATGTATGACTAAGCCTCTGTTTTAGATTCATTCTCTGAAGGGGCGCAGGGCAGTGAAGTAAATCAGCATCCAGATCCTCTTAACAATTTCATGCTTATATATGCTCCCATTATGTCATTCAAATGATGCCCAAATCCTACTAAAGTTGAGATTAAATGTCCCACTTCTTTCGTTTAATTTAATCCGTTTGATGTATGGAATTCATTTCCCTCCCATTACACGCGTGTGGGATCAACTATCTCGCTGCCTGTGGTGAAAGTAGAGTTATAAATAATTTGCGTTTTGGACTAGCATGAATCTGGCAATTGCAACAATAATAAATTGAAAAGGTTTAACATTGGCTGATAATAAACAACAGAAAAGTAGGATAAATGAGGTAAATTATTACCCAGGCGACCAGAAATATTTGCTGGTACAAACTCATTATTCATCCTATTAATAAAATTTGGGAGCCTGAAATATCAATTGTTAAGTAGGCAGCACATTCACCATAACAAATGCATTAGTTAATGAACGTAATAATGACAGCACTATACATTAGCAGGTGCTGGTTCAATAAATGATTACATGTAAAAATCTAATCAATTATTTCTCTCAATCCGGCTCCCGGATAATTAATGCCGGATCGCAACTCAGAAACACCTAGTATTGATCCACTTATTTTTAACACGGCACTCTCAAATGGTCATTTGCACTATTCAATAGCCATTACAGATGGAGTTAGACGTATGTGCGCGGTGGATAAGGATCGTTATTGCCCTCCTTATGAATCCCGTTTCATTAAATACGTGTCCACTTACACGCTGCTGGTTGAGTGATTTCGACTAATCCAGGCACGTGTAATACGAACGTGTGTGACTAACATAAGTTGCATGGAACCGAGATGCGCTTTCCACGCCCTCTCTCTAAAAAAATGAGAGCGCATCATGAGTGGGGCAAGCCACAAAATGCCTTTGATGACCTTTAGGCAACCACCATCAGCAATGTCGGGCAGGCCCGAGAGGTTGGTGTGGGCGATGGTGCTTTAAAACCAATTCAACCTCACCCCCGCCCGCCGGACGTGCAGACATGCGGCTGCCATGTTTTGCACCAGTCTACATCAGACCCACCAGCACTCAAGGCCGAAATGGGGGGAAAAAAAGATCCTTCCTCATGCCACTTGACGGATCCAGCCAGAAGCTGTGAAGCACAGCCTCTCTTCAGACCAGATTTTTAGAGTGGTGCATCACCCCCAATGTATACTGGTATGTCACTGACCGCTATAGGTTTGCTCAAATTTGTGTAAGATGATTTCTTGCTAATCACATCAATCGTGTAATGCAGTGTGTAACTGCCGGCATTAATTTCCAATTATTTTTTTAGGAAACGCGATATGTCCCCATGTCGACTGTGACGCACGGCTGCTGTTCAGAGCAATGGTGTCAATTACCGGCCTGGTCATTTCATCCTCCCCAGCAGCATCCCACTCGCTCGGCTCAAATAAAAGTGTACGTATTTTTTTCCTGGTCGTCCGGATGATGCAGGTCCATTTGTTCCGGTGTCACAGGTCTGGGTCGGAATCCCGCAGATTCCCCCCCTCTTGATCCGCTGCCCAGAATGAAGATCACCTGGGGGAGGAAAGGCAGCGGCAAGCATTCCCAGAGACTGCTTTCCATCCAGAGAGAGAGAGAGAGGCTCTCCCGGAAGAAATCTCATCTGACGTGCTTTCAAGACCGACGACGTGCTTCTCAGTTAGCCCATAAATCCCTTCGCTATACATCCACCGGGGCCATTACAACTTTTGAAATATGGCCCAGGTTAAAAGGAGGAGCTGCTGTGCAATAAGGAGGTGAATTCCAACACTTTCTCACCCAAACCCCGCTCTGTATTAAAATGGAGGGCAGGTACGCCTGATTTACTTCTCTCATGTATATAGGGAGTATAAAACAACAACTCTAGGAATCATGACACATTTAAATTCCAGAGAGATGCTGGGACATTCGGGGACATGTCTGCGTATTGATAGAACCACCACCTTTCCTCCGGTATTGGCAGCCCAGAAGAAGAAAATGGTCGCGCCAGTGAACCCGTCGACAGAGAGCAGACCCTCATCTCGTTACAGCCCTTGCCCTCCCGGATCTGTGCCCGGATTCCCAATGAGATTTTTGTCCCCTACAGTTACGGTTACGGTCCAGCCGATAAAATCACTACCTAAAAACTCTCTTTCCAGCACAACCTGTTTGGCCAGAAACTGAGCAAATATTAATCCGCGGCTGCAAAAGAAATATTCCTGGGCCAGTGTAGCGTGCCTCCAGAGCCTGACATCCCCTCTTTTTGAACCAAGTGGTCGGAGCATGATTAGAACTGCAGAGGGGGGATTGTAAGTGGACTAATGAGGCCGAACGAGCCTGGGATTTTTTGGGAGCCACGTGGCAACAAGGCTTTTCTTCTCTCCCCTCCCAACCACCCCATAAGCTTTCCCCATTAGCGACAGGAAGCGCGCCAGAAGAACAAGCTCAGGGGGGAACGAACCATCTTTTCTCCCCCAAAAATTCCCTATCCGCAGGCCAGAACCGACTCATTTCTTTGCATCGCTGCTAACTCCTGCAGAGAGAGACTAATGGTCCGGATCTGGAGTTATTCGCCAATCGCTTCCGATCCAGGAAGCCCCCCTTCTCATCCCCATATATCCGGTACACATAAACCAGCCAAAGGGAATCGAAAAATTATTTTGAAAAAAATACATTAGTCCCGCAGGTATATATAGGGTGACGCAACAGGATGGAAGATGTGCTTGCAACAAAAAGTGCCCATAGAATTCACCGACTTCCGCAGTCCTTGGCAATACGGATGCTAATATAGAGCCAAATGACTCGGACCAGTTGTATACCGTGGACTGGACCCACATTTTCAAGCAAAATGGACAATGTGAACTTGCGAACACGTGCATTAAATGGCAGAAAACGCGCGCATATTTCCCACGCGGCTGGCCCTCATTTTGCATTATAAATCTTCACAGGCCGCCATTTAGTTGCAGGCCATTTATTGACAGCTCCCTGATGAAGCAATTCCGGCCGTAATCACTCCGGGTACACGCCCGGTTAAACCCATAATTGCCAATGTCGAATGGGTAATAAGTGCTCAAAACGATACTCTGCCCGCATAGTTTTGATGCGCAGACAACTACTCCCCCAACTTCCTCTCTTAAAATGTTTCAGGTATACGTACTGATAAGCACACAAAAGAAGTGAAGGACCTTGCACGCATGAAGGCGTGAAACCTAATTATGTAGGCAAAAATTCTGGCTACTCCACAGTCCAGGGCTGGCCAAGGTTGCGACGGACAAGCTCGTCCTTGGCTAACCAAACATGAGCCAGTCTAACAAGAATGCGGTTTTTTTATTATAATCCCACCCCCACCCCCACCCCCTGAGGACCGTCGCATTCTTGGTCCCTCGCACCTAAAAGGTTGACACCTGCAGATAGGGAATCCCCAAGCCCCGCGCCAAAACTAGGTTACACACCTCTATCTAGGCTAATTCAATACAAAACGCTTTGTTACACCAAAAACTTCCTACGTCATTATCGAGCAATTGTCTAGCGAATTGCATGGTGGGGGGAGGTTTTTCCAGCGCAACAATCGGCAGGAGGTCATTATTATGCTAATTTTTTTTCAGGCATAATGCATAATGCTCGTGACATTTTAAAATTGGAGCGACTTTAACAACAGCTTACTTTTTTTTAAAACATTCTGGTATGCAATGTTTTGTCCACTGAATTGTTACAGTTGCCGGTCAGATGAATGACAACACTTCGCTGGACAGTAACCGTTACATGGCTTAGAGCAAATTCTTTCTTTTTTAAAAAAATGTGTCGCTCATTATGAAAAACTCTGGTCAGGTTTCACTACGTGCCCTTTAATTACATTTGGCTCAATTACGCGCCTGACGTGCTCATTACGATATCCAACATTTTCTGCCAGTTTCCTACCTATCGCAATTGCAGTCCAGCTTTCACCGCGTGGTTCGGATTGGATTCCCTTTTGTGGATGTGAATGAGAACGGAAAGGAAATGTCCACAGCAGCATGTTACCGTTCCGTGTACACACACACACACACCGCAATTGAAACAACAGTTACGCTGCATCCTGGGGCCCCATAGGCGATAACATGCAAAAACATAGCCCCGCTATCAAGAAGCGGCATGACGCACGCGTCCACGTTTTTTTAAATCTACTTCTGGATGCGGATTAGCAAGTACCCCGGCTTGGACTTTTGGCCCCGAGTGTACCGATGGTAATCGCTTCAAATCCCAGCAACCATATTACACCGGCGGGCTCACCCCCCAACCCACCCTCCACATGCAGCTCGCCCATTGATTTCCAGCTGGACTCCGTACACACAAACGTGCCCCGCAGTCAATTTTTCCACTTGGCGCATGACCTGACCGATGTAATGGATATGTTGTTGCAACGCGATTCGAGAGGGGACATTTTCTGCGAACCCTATCGAGCGTGCTGACACGTCCGGAGGGGTCATTACCAAATAGTACTCCAGGGCAAATAAATGCTTCCAATTAATCTGACATCCTGTGCTAAATATACGCAACATATTATAATAATCTGCAAGAGTACAGTCTTTTCGACACCACAGGTTCAAAATGTCTTATTTAACTCCCAATGCGAAACGGCCAGATTCACACGATGACTAACATCCTGCCTGCCACTTTCTCATCGAAACCCCCAACTTGTTGCTCGCACGGTACCATAACCTGTCCAGCAAGGCTGAGTGGGAGGAACACAACAGGCATAAGAGGTTTTAAAAAAATGGTGTTGTGTTTACACACCTGTCCTCCCCGTGTCCCTCCTGCTCCTGATGGGTAGTAGCCACGGTGTCCTCCAGTTTGTCACCTCCGAACACAGGTCACTGCATGCCCAACAATGATAGAGCAGCACCTATAAGTCAGCCAGAAGCGGACCCAGAGTCCTGACTACTGAAACTCTCTCCCAGTCCCATCCCTCCCCAGTGTATAATGGCAGGCGGGGTTTTTCCCACCACCAGGGGTCTCTACCTTGCGGAACATGCACGCTTCGATGGACCCCTTCAAGGATGGCCGGTCTGCGCCGCCAACTGCATGTATGTGACGAAATCTGACTGACAGACGCACACGTCCCATTGCTTTGCCTGCACACTGCGCGCTCCATCTACTGGCACATGACTCGTAAAACACTAATCTGGCTTGTTCGGCCACAGGGTGTGTCCTTACCCTGTTCACAACTGGGTGTGGACCTGTGGACGGCTTGACAGGACAGCATGATTTGCAAAGGTGCAGTCGGCGCTTAACCATGTACAGTACAGCTGGAATCAAAACGTGAAAAAGAAACCAGTCATTGTCCCCTCCCATCCAATTCATGGGAAGCTCCTTTTTATGGGCTCCAAAATTGCTCTCTTCCGCCACAAAAATCTCGAGCAGAACTGGCTATAACTGCAACAAAAGAGTGTCTGCCTGACAGGTTACAGCTCACTGGCACACGCTCATTCTATATAAGGTTTCCGCCCTTTCGATTTGGACACGGTCCACCTCAACAAAAAAAATTTGGGATCTGATTGCACCGACTGGAATTCCTTCTGCCTCGAGGAAAACCGCAGGAGATTCGTCCTCCAAAAACTTCTTCCCTGTACCAGATCTATGTAGAGCCACGACCTGCGTCAAAGCAACCGCAAAAACGGATCCTTGCGGGACCGGAAATGTGTCCGCCTTGCTGCACTCATTTTTGTCATTTTATATTCACCTTTTATAAATAGCTATCCACAGATCCTTCCGGTGGTTTTCTCTTTCATTGTGTGCCAGAAGACATGCTTGGACAGCAACTTTGTCCTTCCAGTACACGCCGCACATACTGTCGTTCTGATGAAAAAATGTAGCAATTAGTTTGCCAACTGAAAAACAATCTGCGACCTTGCTCGTGGCATTCCATTTGTAATGGCCACTTTGTTTTGTAGGGAAGGGCCAAAAACTGCGAAATGCTTCAGTGACACTTACGACAGTTCAAAGGTTAGAAGCACGCCCAGAACCGCCTACAAAAGCGATTCCCCGGAGGCCTTTAGATCCAACCCGTTTTTTTCCCAAATAGAATCCGGCATGTGGGCCATCTCCTCGCCTTCAGCTACATGCATGGAAAGAGCCACGACCTCAATCACGAAGCAATTCTGGCCAGACCTGTGCCAGAAAATACATACACTCGAGAAAAGCCACGCCTTCAGGCCTTACTCTGCTCTCCTTTCGCCTACTTTTTTTTTTCTTCTTCTTCTACAATGTCTACCAGTGACTGTGTATTTACCATACCCAGCATTAAATATGAACGCTGATTTTCCCTCAGCGAGAAGTCAACCTTGAACATTTTCTGGCCATTTGATAGGCCCCGGGGCAGAATTCCACTCCTCTCACATCAGCTAATTACACGACCCTCCCCATCACACAATTCAAACCTCGGCATATCTTGTCATCTACGTCGGAGCGTCTCCTGCTGCTTGCCATTCCCGGTAATTGACATACACTGCATATTTGATTGTCGTCTTGTGCTCCCGTCCGTGAACCTTTCCCAGCAGCAGATAGCTGACTAATCAAGTTGCGGAAAATTGACCGTTTATAAACTACAGAAGTACCAAATTCGCATTTTTTTGTACGGAAAAAAGTAGGGCACAAACTTGTTAGAACAAGGACGCTTCCTTTTTGTGCCTTCTTGAATCGCATTACAAATACTGAGGCGGTCCTATAAAATTCGTCGCAAATGAACCGCGTTGTCCCAAGAGGTGGCCCAATACAATCAATCTCTCCAAGAGCGTCTCCGAGACTTCGCCAAGAATGAAAAAAAGGTCACCTCGTCCCAAAGCAAATTTACATGGGGCTCGACAAATTGGTGGGGGGGCCCCTCACAATGCGCGAAATATGGCAAAAAGGAGGAGGAGGATGGAAGGAGAAAATATAAAGTTGACGCCACTTCATCTCCAGAATCCCTACAGCTTCGGGCTAAAATGTGGAAAAGTTTGTTCGGCCACGATTTCAAACGGCGAAGGAAGAAAAAAGGGGGGCTATACATACGTACAGTATATCGAATGGAGGGAAGAGGTAAAATTCATCTTTTCCACGTGGAAAACCCGGAAAAAAAGTCGACTCCGCTGCTGATGCCTCGGGCTGGTCAACGACTCCTCAGAACTTAAAACTTTCCCAATCGGGAGATGCTGCGGAACTTTTTAAGATAACTTGTAGTTTCCTTGCTCGATTACATGGATGTTGATAACACCGTATGCTGCAAAATATTATGCATAAACCCCCCGCTCATGTTATGAATACATTACGTAAAATATGTTAGTGAACTCCCATTACACTTGGAAAGTACCCTCGGGCTGAGAGGGTTCGACGACAATGGGGAAGGAAAATAAATTGGACTCCAGCAGCTTACTTTGTTAATCAGTATAACAATACAATGCAGCCTTATATGCAGTACACAATCTTGAAAAGCGAGCCAGGAGATGGAATATTCAATGAAAGACCCGTCAAGCCCAGAAGGTTTATAAATCACTCCGGTTTTCCCCCCCTTTCTTTCGCCTCCGGATCAAGTTCAGTGACATGATGGGAAAATATGAGCCGGAGAAGTCACCCGTGGCAGGATGAAGCCCTCCAAATTGTCTGATGACTCGGAAACACCCGAATAAATTTTACTTTGAGCTCATTTTCACCGGCCCCATCTTCATTCCTGGAGAAAATGTCATCCAACTTCCAAACTTGGAAGCCTCGAATTCGTTCATTCAAATGTATAGCAGGTGACGCAGTGCCATTCCTCCAGTCTGGAAACTTACCGTTACGAGATAACCCCAGGTAAATCATCATATACTGTAACCTACTATATAGAATTAATTATGCGTGACTTTGTCCATACACGCGTTGACCCATCACCAAAGTGCACGTAGTGACCATAGTAACCAGATGGGAGTGGTAGTGTTCAGAGAGGAAAGATGAGTGCCGTCTTGTTGTGGCATATCATACTGCGTCCAACGGATCGGGCAGTGTTGCCAAATTTAGGCAACTTGTTCGCTACTAAATAAAAAGCTGGAAATGTACTATGATCGTAGCATTTCCTTTCCGTCCCAATGAGCTCCACCGCACTTTTTTTTTCCGTGTCCCGATCCGCTTCCATCGATTGGTATCCCATTCAGGGGGTAGAATTCACGTCCAATGGCTGCCTTTAAAAAAACGCGGATTGATGATCATGTGGGTCCCCCCCTGGTGTGGATCACCCTCCAATTGCCCCTTGCATGCAACAGCACTAAACTTCCCACTCCCCGAGATGGGGAGGTCGTGTGGAACCTTACATTTTTCATAGAATCCACCCCCTTCCTATTCCTTCCCCCGCCCTTTCCATCACCCTAACAGCCTTCCTGAGCACGAAACTTTCACAGAAGCAAGAAACGCACATGTATATAGCTAACGCTGTCAAACGCTCGATGACGGGATTATTTGGGAATCCTTGGCTAAGAAAGAACCATGATTTTCAGTTAGACTGTGAATCTCGGATGAACCGAGGCCCTGGGTCGGAATACTCAAAATGTCTGTAATCTCTTAAAATGTCGAACCAGCCTTCAGTCCCAATTTGAGTTCGTTTTCTTCCGCCTCACTTTTTGAAACCTGATTTCTGTCCTGAGATGGATCTGAGAGAGAAAAGAGCGGAACGGGTCATCCTTTCATCTCTGGTTTTGTCTTCTCTACTTCCTTTTTTTTTTTTTAACATCCTTTTCCAAGACGAGTCAGCGATTCTTTTTAGGGGGGGTGAAAAGAGGCAGACGGAATTCTGGGCTGTTTCGTTCCTTCCCTCCCACAAAACATGGCCGGAACCAATTGAGTGAGAGAAACAAGTGTCAAGGAGGCTTAAGCGCCCCGGATTCCAACACACACGTCGATACAATGGTTCACTGATGTTTCCTGGAAACCCTTGTGGGCTCCCAAAAATAACGATTGCATTTCTGGAATTGCTACTTCGATGCTGTTGACTTTGCCTTAACTACACCCACGCCCACTCGAAATTGGTCTTTGAAACGGTGTGTCAATCGCCAGAATAAACACCATCGTGCCATTTCGTCCCAGACACATTTCGATTAGTTTTTCTCTCTTGCTTACTTTAGATGGAACATTTTATTTTGACTGAATAACTGGAAGAAGTAAAATGCACCATTTCAGCCATGGCATTGCAATCAATTTCCACTTAATGGTTAAACATTTAATAACCGCAAACCGTCGATGCAACCTGGCCTTAAAACAGGTAAAGTGAAAACCACTGAAAACAATCCAGAGTGGTAGTATAGCGTGCTAATCAGTGGCCAGATTCTGATACCTTTTGGCAGTAATGAAGGCCATAAACACTCTCCGTATCCCGTCCATCAGGCTGCCATTTGCCTGAGCGGTTTTCACGAAAAGCACCGAGACCTGTCATTCCTCCGGACGACTGCATAATAACCCAGAAGCCATAAAAGTTACGACTCCTCGTAACTGGTTCTATCACACGCATACATCGTCCGCCATCTTCCGTCAACCGACAGAAACAAACCTCGCATGGGAGCCGAAAAAGGGGGTCAAATCGGAGTTGACCTCACACATGTATATCAAAGTATATGGTAAGCTTCTTACCTTGATCTGGGTAGAAACATGGATCCGTCGATGAAGACCGACCCGGAAAGCAGGATGAACCAGCAAGCGCACAGCTCCCCACGGCTGCAAACACAAACAAAACAAAAAGGTCGTGTATGTCAATCCAGCAGATACACACAAACACACTCCAACCTCCCCAAAAAGCGTCTAGACTTTGAGGTTGAACCTGTGCAAAAAGGGTGGGCACTGGCAGCTCGTCGTGCTGCTAACGCCATTAGTTTCCCGTTGCCATGACGCTGGGGCAAGCCAGCTATTTATGAAAGGCGGTGGCGCCCCCCTCCAACCTTGCTATCGTTCAAAGGCCTGTCTCGCGTGCTTCTCCTCTTTGCTTTTTTTCCCTTTATATACCACACCCACCCCCACTATTTTCCCACAGGATAATTCAGTCCTATTTTCGGTTCGATACTCGGTGCCAGTCGCGAATTTCATCCTGGCTTGCTGGCAACCAACAAGCTCCCTGTGTATGACGGGTCAGCGCGTGGCAGGGGCAATGTGCTGCGGACATCAACAAACAAATATTTCCATACAGAACAGGTTATCGTTACATCCAGCGTACGAGCCATAAACAGGTCAGACTTTACGAGACCCAATATCGACATAGAAGGTGGCAGCCCTCACAAATAAGTCAGGGTGAGTCACACGTCCGTTGTATAAACAGTCCAATAAATGAAGCAATATATGATCACGCAAACTCTTGTCCTTCCTTCGGACCCCCTTGACTGCCTGCCAGTAATACTCCGAGACTATAAAGAGGAAGGGGGGGAAAAGCTGAAGGTGTAATTTCCGGGACTGCGTCCGTGCAAAGTACCCACCCTTCCCCTCCCACATCATCCCACCCTACAGCCTGGCTTCATTATTCAGGAAGGGGACTTGCAGGGATGCTGGTGGATTATGGCCTTTCCAATCGATTCCAAGCGGGGGAGGAAGAGAGAGGAACACACGACACCTACAGTTCTCCAGAACACATGCTGCTGAATCACACTGCCCACCTTGAATCCTAATGGTATATGTCCCCCTCCTCTCTGCACGTGCCTCGGATTTGTCAGGAGGCACATACTGGATGTGGAAGCATGTGCCAGCCATTATCGTTCTCATACACCTGTCGCCATGCCCCCATTCAACTGGCAATCTAGCGAAATGAAATTGCGATGGAAAAATTCCTTGCTGGAAATGCACCGACGAAGAAAATTTTATTATTTCACGACATTGGGCTTACTGCCAAAAATTGGATAAATTAAAACTTCGTAAATTAATTTCACGCTCAAAAAGTTGCATACACGTTTGCATAATTTTACTTTTAAAAATGGTCATCGGACAAATTTCAACACTGTTCCGCGCCAAATGTCGACGCTGGCTAGAAATGGAGTGTTTCCTCCTTTTACTACTCAGTGATATCATTAATTTTCGCTCGGCTGGCAATTAATTAGCCTACATTGCAGGCGCGCCGCAGAATTTCGAGGAGAACTCTAATGATTATGCGACGCAATCGGATGTTTCATAACAATGCCTGCGGTGCCTACCACTGTGCCTCTTGTACTCAATTAGTTGCTGCGGACAACGTTCTGCGATTCTCCAGATAGTTGGATGCTGGTAGTTGACATGTAATTGCACTGCTTCTAACACGATCTAAATATAGGAAGGCCGAATATTACCAGAAGGTGAGTCAATTTAAACTACAGCAGAACAAATTGCAATATGCGGTAACATGTCCATATTAGTAAAGGAGAGCGTGTACTCCCTTGGGCAGTACAACACCCTGTATGCTAGTTAAGCCCAGTACGCGCCGGTAGTCCGGAAGGCCTTCAATTATTGCCCAATTACAACAAAAAATTGGCACTTCCGTTACCGCTACCGGCAAAGCTAATCGGCAGGAAACGCGCCAAAATGCCAATTGCCCCTGGTGATCCAATCCTCCGCCAATGTAAATAACGTTCCCTGGTGGCCAACCGCTCTCAATACCAAAATTGCCAAGTATATATCCAACCCTTGCAAGATTACATCCGCAAACTTGGCCCAACCCTGACCCAGCAATTACCCTCCAAAAAAAAAAGAAGAAGAAAAAGGGTATGTGTGACAGTTCAGTTGACGAAGGACGTCCTTGTTTCCAGTGGGCGCGGGCGGTTGGAGTTTTTAGCCCCAATTACTCCAAACGAGGGCATGTCACACTTCCTACTCAGGTCGGCCTCTACTTAAGACTCCAGCCTAATGGAGTTGGCCTACAACAGTCACTAATTGGGCCATTTCAAAGCTTCGAAGAGAGAACACTAGAGGGCACGCATATCAGGTGTTGGCTCATGAAGTCAGCTACTCCGAGGCTAGATGGCGCGAGGAGTGCGAACCGACTTTTGTCAACAAAACAGGTGGTTGCCATGTGCTTCTCATGGACAAGCAGGAGGTGTCCTCAAAAAAAAAAAAGGTGTCGTCCTTGCCAGTACGACATACTCAACTAATGTCAAAGTGCGATAGGCATACAACCAGCTTCATGCATCGATAGCAGAGACAACAAGAAATCTTTAGAGGACTCAATACCTAATTCATATATGGTAAACATGTAGGATGTTGTTTTTGAGATCGAGATCTGAATCGCATCTGATTTTAATAAGTGATTTCCGGTGCGTTTGAAAACCTATGCTTATGTCGCCCACTGGTCACAGCATTAACATACCTATACTTGAGCAAACATTACATGCATAACAATGTGATAAAATGGGTAGCAGTCAGAGTTTGAAGGCGATGCAAGGCAAACATTTGCTTAAACCTTAAAATACATGGGTGTTTCAACTTTTTTGTCCGAACAGTTATCGGAAATATTGCACTAAGCTGCTACTTTGTAAGCAGCGTATGCCACTTCAACCTAAGATTCGTAGGGAATATTCCCCATTACTCCGACAAACCAGTTGCAAGTCACTGCTTACAAAGTAGCAGCTTATAGTGCAATATTTCCGATAACTGTTCGGACAAAAAAGTTGAAACACCCTGTATAACACAAAAAAATGCAACAATTGGTGTAATCGGCAACAATGCAACTACCCAAAAAAAACAACGCCAATTAATTAGCATCTTTTTAAAAACATTGTCACGTTTCAATGGAAAGGACAGTGACCTTGTTGCTGTCATTTTTGCTTCCGTCGATACAGAGTTGTCAAGTTAGTCCGTTTTTACTGGAAGGAAAACCTCGTTTCCACTTATTTCACTTTCATCATACTGCAGATGTTTCCTAAAACCGAAATCCTGGGGACATTACGGAATTTATATGCTTGCTCCTGGCGTAGGATTGTCAGTGTATTTTTCTCTCTTAAAATGGAACCCTGTTCAGTACAAAAAAATAGGTATCTGTACAGTGTACCCACTGCTCTACAGATGAGCTGCACAACACTCTATAACATTTCCCCCTTAGCTATACTTTGAAAATTGAGATTTGGGAAGTGCACCACCCTGCAAGTCACTTCTGGATAAATCGAGCCTTACAGGTACGGTATATGTATGTGAAATGTGAAACTTACCAGTACAATATGTCATTGGCCTCTCTCTTCTCGTATCGCACGGAACGACAAATGGACCAGAGAGCAGCATCCCGGAGAGGAGCCAGCGCCTCCAGTCCTTGCATGTAAGTGTACAAAATCTGCAGATCCTGAAACGAGAGCACGTGTCACAAAACCCATACGGATCTCTCAGGGCCGGTGATGTTCTCATCAGATCTAAAAGGGCTTG
>KZ538802.1:0-25330 GCA_000934665.2 Catajapyx aquilonaris | reverse complement strand
CCCCCCCCCCCCCCCAACCCATCCAACGACTAAACCACAGGAGGTCTATTATTCCAAATAACAAAAGGGGGAGAATCCTGTGTGAAGGAAAAGTAACGCGCTTTTCAATCAGTCCTTCCCTATTTTGACCCTCCAGACAAGGCGCGTGTAGGAGGAAAACTTGTAGCCCATTGTTCTTTTGTGTTCGGTGCTCGGCCTGGAATGCCTTACAGCACAGCGGCTAAGCTAATTGCCTTGGAGATTTTGCAATCGCAACCAGATACTTGCATTTTTCTTACATATACTCATTAGTCAACCCAACCCATGCAAAAGTGACAGATTATGACAATGACGTGACGTATCAAAACACAACATGTCCATTATTATTATTATTATTATTATTATTATTATTATTATTATTATTATTATTATTATTATTATTATTATTATTATTAGCGCACCCATAGCCAAAATTTGGCAAGGCCTGACGATTTAGTGCCGTGATCAGAAGGTGGCAGCACTCACCAGGGGCCCTTCTATCTTTCCGCCGCGATCAGAAGGTGGCAGCACTCACCGGGGACAGTTCTCCTTCCGGAGCGTTCCGGAGGCGAAAAAAATAAGGCTATTATTATAGAGGGAATTATTATTATTACTCTGTGGGTCGATCCATATTCGTACAATGCAACATTGACACTTGAAGAGAAGTCATTATTTCGAGCATGTAATCGTCGCTACATCAACACTACATGCGAAATCAGTGGGGAAAAAGCAATTAAATTCGCGACACCTGATGCGTGTAACAATGCGGGCGCATTTAACTCCGCCAGCCCGCCAAAGTTGATTCCGATTCGCACAATGCCATCACATTACAATGGCAATATTTTTACTCGCGTACAGCATGATTCAACCGAGCAAAAGTGTGTCACCGGGTGGCTCAAAATGCCCATACCCACCCTGTGCCTAAATAAGGCCCGGAGGGCAGGGTCCCAAATTTATTCCGAGCACGTGCCTAAAATTGGCTGCGTACTTCTTGTAAGCAAAACTGATAAGAGAGCGATTTTATGTTTGCAGCCCGGTTATAACCAGCCTATTAAAACATTGTAGCGGAGTTTGGGGCTATTACCCATCAAAGTGTTCAATTTCCGTTGTCTTAAGCCCCCCTGGGCTCTGGGCAGACACGTGAACGTGTTTTCTCACTATGCAAAAACTTTAGCTAACTTCCTTTTAGGAACGCCCAATGTTGCGTTTGTAAAACACCCCGAGGCTTTCAGCTGCTCTTTTTTTCTGTTGTTACCTATGGCTTCCTTTGGTGCTAATAATGAGAAAACTACTCATTTCCTTAAAACTGAATTACCTCACTGCTATGTCAGCGGATTAGATAGTGCCCATATATATGTGTGTATTAAGCTGTTACCAGGAATCCGTTCGGTCACCTTCAAAGCTTTTAAACACGCCGATAACAACGCAAAAAATTCGCTGCATTGTGCTGCAGCATTGCAAATATTTTTTAATATCGACTCTTTTTTACAATCTTGCTATATAAGTCGTGTTTTGTAACTTTTTTGAACAACAGTCATTGTGCAGAAAATATTTCTGAAAAGTGTGCCAACCAGTAGGAGTAGAAAAATGTCAAGATGTGACACTAAATATCCCATTCATACACATTTCATAACCTATACATTTGTTATGTAAATATACTTCAATACCATTGGTGAAAGTAATCCATGTAATCATTACTTTCATTTACACTGCGATTTTTAAACGTTCCAAATGACACCACTTGGTTTCCATTGTATTGTGTGTGACTACTTATTAGTAGAGAGCAATGATATCAGCATTCCCATGTGTGCTTCGAATAATTTATTAATATTATATTGTAATATTTGACTTCCTGACCACACTCAAAGTGCTATCAGTTGGTCTAAGCGCGCCTTATCACCACCGCACCGGTACAGTACAAGTATAGCATTTTTCACTCCGACCCAAAATAGCCCCACGATATATCCGACCCTATCAGTGAGTAACAATTTGCAGCTACAAGATTCGCGAATCCTGACCACAGGAGGTGACTAGGGGGTCGTAGGGGAAGGTGTCAATCTGCAACTTCCTCGCAGATCAGATAGTGTGACCGAACGTGGTGCGCACGTCCAGATTGCGCGACCAGCTTGCAACCGGTTTAACACCAGCAGACCTATAAAAAAAGGAAGGGAGGTCCTCCACTTTGTATGTTTCTTCTGGGCAGTCCAAGGGCGGACTCAAATGCACCCTATCGCTTAATAATGATAACGAGCCGGCCTCGTACACCTGTGCGCCTTAGCTATTTATCGTTTGAAACAATGGCTTTTCGTGTCGCTGCCAGGACAAGTCCCCAAAGGTTGGTACACTGCAGCACTCCTGCCCCACATTGTTCCTTCATTGTTAATAGACCAGCTTCCGTTTTGCCAGCCAGACCTCGTTCACAAGTCTAATTCTCTTTATTTTAAAATTTTCATTCACGACAACTGAACGGAGCCGGTTATGAGAAGGTTAACTTGCAATCTGAGAATATAATTGTCTCAATTCCGGCAGTTAAAGCATAGTTGAGGACAATGCCTTGTCTATAAGTCAACCAGTTAAAAGAGATGCAACAATCACGACAGATGGCTTCTGACAGTGGGTGAATATTAATATGGAACTTATGATTGTCAATATAATGATCGAAACAATCTACCTTATGCAGTACTTCCCAAACTGCGGGTCGCGAGAGCGGGTAACAAATTATTTTCACAAAATGATTCTATATCTCGATTGAAAATATTATGCCCATAAGGTAAGTTACATAACAATTCAGATACTGGACAATATTTATCAATGATTTTCATACTTTCACCGTTTACCTGCCTTTTCATGTTGGGGGATCAAAATGTGCACATTCTNGGATGTGTGCACGTCTGGGGGGGGGGGGGTCGCGAATTTTACGAGACGATTTTTTGGGGCTCGCAAACGAAAATGGGAAGCACTGACCTGATACCTATAGTGCTATGACTATGAGTCGATATGATTAATATGCACCTGGAAGTTATTTTGTAGCCAAATTTAGCGCAGACCTTCGATTGGATCTATTTGATAACGTTTGCCAATGCCATTTTCCAGTCTCCGGCCCAGACCTTGCCCGTCTGGCGAAAACTAACTTATGATAAACATTTTCCGCAACTTTCTGCATGGAAGCTTCCGATGTAAAACCCCAGTGCAACGAGCAAATCAATCAGTCGCCCTTTTCCAAAATGGGTTGTGCCACTAACACCCTTGAAATAAAGTAATAGGTCTGCTCTGAACATCATGTATAGGGTAAGTAAATGGTTCATTATTTTAAAATATGTACAGTTGTATGTCATAAGTAATCCCCGACGTGTACATCTATGACTTCCTGTACTACAGAGTTATTATCCTGTACAACGACCTTACAAAACGTCCTTCAACTTCTTGTTGCAGAGGGCAGAATATAGGTCCCATATTCCAAATGAAATGTCAGCTATTTATTATTCTAAGATGCTGCTTATTATTATAGGCAGTTACTTTTAGGGCCTGTCGAAAATATTAGCTCCTAAATCCTAATACTCGGCTGAGTCAGAGCAAACATTCAGGCCATTAATTGCAATAAACTGCGAAATGACCCACATTCCGGATATTTTGACCACATGCCTGAGTGACTAACAAAGGTTAGGCTTACAGTGTGGCCAGCAGTGCCCGTTTCAGGCAGATTTTTTTTGTTGCACTGGTGTAATAACTAACTAATATTAATATTTGCCGAGGTTATTAGCTGGAATAGACGCACCCTTATACAGAACTGTAGCCTGCAAAAGATGGCTCAATTTTTTGCAGGCTACAGTTCTGTAGACGGGTGCTATTCCAGCTAATAACCTCGGCAAATATTAATTAGTTAGTTAGTCTATTAGATTAGTGCAACAAAAAAATCTGCCTTAAACGGACACTGCTGGCCACACTGTAAGCCTAACCTTTGTTAGTCACTTACACTCGTAATTAATGGCCCTGCAAAAAATATCAAGAACAAAGGAATTCTGACATCCACGAGAAAGTCTACCGCTGGCTGGAAGTAAAACTTTATACTTAATTACATCGCGCACATTTCCCGCAAACACCTTAACTTTCTTCTTAACTTAACAATCTCGCGGAATTAATTCCAACCGAGTCTGCGACCACCCTGCGGCACAACTACCCCCGCAATACTTCCGAAATATATTTTATCGATTTGAAAACGGATGGGTCTCAAATGATGGAGCCCATTACGTGACAATAGGGCACTGATGACGACCCACGCCCCCTATATGAATATGCTCATCTGACACCCAGCTTCATTATGCAAGTCAAACCGCAGGCATGTTACGAAACACAAATCGGCCCTATTCGAAAATTTTTGCATTAAAAAAAATTGCAATCGTTGTAGCTCTCCATCTATGAACATTTTTTTTTGAAAGCGTGGGAATTCCCGCCAGTTGTGCTACTTTCTCCCCCATGAGAGGCGTTATTAAGTCTGCCCAAAAGTTCACAAGGAATGGCCCTTACATGCAACGGAGCATAAAAATTTATAACTTAAGGAAGATCAGTGATATAAAAAAAAACCCGTAATAGCTCAAAAAGCGCAACTGGCTAAACCTTGAAGACTAAAATAACGGCCTTTTGTAAGGGTTCGCATCACATCATGTTTAAGCAAGACGTCATAAGTGATGCGTAACCAGCTTGGCATCACCTTTGCACTGTAAGGACGTGCATTTCTGCAACAACTGTTTGCATGTTACCGGATGTTTGGCAAGCCATATACTCGTAAGAACCGTGTTGTTAAATTGTGAAGTGTAGTTGACTCACAAATGAGATCATCAAAACAGTCTGCAGAATAATCCCCGCGGATGAAATTTAAACTTTTTTTTTATTCCCGAGGTGTCCAAGTAATGTAAAAACCTATGTAAAGAACCAACTTTCGTAACCTTTCCCTCTCGCAAAACCTGAGCACAAAACAGAATACAAATGAAAGTTTTGCTATAGCTAGTGAGGTGGCTCCACAGTCCACAAGAATCGTCCCATTCAAAGACATTATTATTTTAAACAAATGTGTCCCAATAAATAGCTAATTAACTGTTCAAAAATAACTGCTGCATGAAACTCGGAAATTGCTCAGGAAATTGTGAAAATTATGACAGCCAATATTTCATTTTTCATCCCCCTCACACTCAACAGACTGATATGGTCTGTTGGTCAGCACAAAAATACGTTACTGGCGGTCTGATTTCTTTTTTTTTTTATTGGTGTAACGAGGATCTGCCCCAAGGTGGGAAGCCAGCCCTCAAGGTTCCAGCTCAACCTTGAAGACATTATTTGGCCGATTGTCCGTTAGAGAGAGATGGCGTGGGCCAACCAGGTTACACCCTCACTTGGCCATTGGGGAAGCCAGTGGTATTATAGCCAAGGTTGAAAACGAGCCCGATCAAACACCTGCCTTCCACCTGATCATGTGGCTACACCTCCAAATGCATCGATCATTACCAACATGATTGCCCCAATAAGTCCACTATTTTTTCCTTCACATACAAAACGCCTCTGCGCACACCTCCTCTTATGGGACAAAACACTCCATTCATTGTGTGTCCCCTGGCAGGACTGTCCTCTTATCCTAACTAATGTCCAATAATGCTCCCCAGTAAACGACGCTTAAACACTCTCAACTGGAGCGTGCATAAGTGGTGTCATTCCATTCTGCCATATCTGCAGGCCACGATTTCCAGGATTATCATCACTTATTAGGCAACTTTCACCATACAAAGAGGCCATCATCATTATAGTAAGTCACCCTGACAGGGGGTAGGGTGGGGTCGATGGCATCGTGACAGACCGTATCGTCCCGATGGGATGACGTCAGACTCTAAGTCATATCTGAACATAATAATAATAATAATAATAATAATAATAATAATAATAATAATAATAATAATAATAATAAAGTTTGTACATATGTATGTAACAGCTACCAAACTCACTTCCAGACTACTGAGTGTGCTGAAACTTGTATTAACAATTTAATCAAATGGCGGGACTTACATCTCTGGTCCTTCGATCCGGATCCTTCCTGAGAGCCCGGATAAACTGCTGCTCCAAATATTCAGTCATCATCCTGGCGATCATACTCTGGACGCACTACCTTTTCATCTTGACGCGAGCCATCAGCTGCTTCCCAAAGTGACCAGCACTACTTGGCAAAACCAGACAACAACACCGCACTCGACACACATGTCACGTATAGATTTTTGCACTACAACTGCACTAACTTATTCCACTTTTTCAAGTGCACCGAATAAATCCTTCTTCCATCTGGAGACACGCTAGGTTGCTCTTGTGCGACACTGCTGCTGTATACGGCTTACCGTCGCATCTCTTTGCAAGGGGTTTCACCTGCAACAAAAGACAGGATTGGATGAATACATGGTGAATAATTACACTTCCCTTCCCCCCCGTTCACCCTCTCCAAAAAATCCGATGAGGAAAAGATGGGCACGCCATTCATGAAGTGGGAGGCGCGGGAATACTCTATGGTCACACCGGATACACTTACTTCGCATAATATCTTTTTCCCGCGCAAAACTCGACCCCCCTTCCTCCCTAGCCAACACTTAAAAAAAAAAAAAAACTAGTCCTGATGTGATTTATTCCTGACAAGAAAAACCTGGCCCATTACTACCAGCGTTAATGTAGTATATCAAATTACTAATATCGATAACCTTATTAGCTGTTGGCCATGCGTATATGCTGACAACCTGCATTAATTTCATTTTTTTGTCAATTAAAAATAAAATCAGAGGGTCAGTAACGGTGGGATCATATTTCGAACTGGATTGGACCACTCGGGGGGAAATTGTCGGGGAGCTGGCGGAATTAAATTTCTCGCGGAAACACATGGGAATGAGACCGGCTGAAATCCCAGCTTCCCCACGTGAACCTATGGCCAACATTCCCGGTCGATGATTGCGTGGCCAAGTGAACCTATTGACACCTTTCTGCCCCGCTTCCTCCAAAACCGTCTTAATCCTGGCCCATTGTCAGCATCCACCACCGATCCAATTCCCAAGAAAATCTATCGAATGCAGGGCAGTCAGCGTGGGTTTGCAATTAGGTGAACGACCCAATCACAAGCCCATTATTCTCTTCCTCAACACGCTGCACACTTTGAAACAAAATCTGGACACCTTCCTAAACAGTGTGCAACTACCAGGTTAGCACTGCATACCCAATGCGCAACCCGGTGAGACACCTTATGCAAAATTCAATGTCCTCTTCTCCACCTCCCCCCATAAAATCCGATCCTATTCACAGAGAGCTGCACTGGGATTAACCTCGTTGCACATTTGAGCAAGCTACAGTTGCACTCGGCCTTTCTTATGGGGACGACCCTATTAAAGCACTGAGTAACTGCTTCACCTTACGCAGGGGATCCAGGAAATTGCACGCGAATCTCAGGATGCGTCACAGAAGCTCCGTACCGCAAGGGGGTTAATGTACTACATGTAAATCCGCGAATGAACTTGATAAAAAATGCAGTGAAACCTGTCTACAATGGACCATTCCATAGCTTAAACGCTGTAAAAATAACTAGACATAAAGTAAAATCCTCTCAAATACCCTCCAAAGCCGCTCAAATCCGTTCTTCTCTGGCACTTCAGTTTAACGACTGACTAATTTAGAAGCGCACTTTAACAAGCCGCATTTAAATGGCCGTTAAGTACGCATGGCTGCTTTGTTTCCAACTGTGAATGTAGTACCATATTTCTCACATACACTGTAAACCGCTATAACAGAGCATCATCTCCCATCAATTCTTAATGCTCTTCTCATGCTTTTTTGTTGCTAAAATCATCACAAGAGCATTAGAAGATGATTTATTTTTTTGCTACAGCAAAAACAAACAAACTTCAAAACAATGCCGTACAATACATAAGTGAGACTCAGAATTCGTCAGAACTGATAATATACCGATCGTTCATTCCCACCGATGATGGATTGGCGGATTTCGGCGAAACATGCCTGTTTTTTACCATATGGCCATCGAGTGAAAGCCAGGCCACCAACAGAAGCCCGTGAGAAAAGCTCCCCTAGGGGTCCGGTAGGTGGAGGGGAACATGCAGTACCACTTCTCAAACGCAACCCGTACCAACCATGCTACACATGCAAGATGGTGCATCACGCATATGTGCAAGGGACAAGTTTATCCCTATTCATTTGCGGTTATTAGACAAGCACGCATTCCGTGCATTGCCTCCCCCTCTTCTTCCACCCCTACCCAATTGGAGCGCTTTCCATTAGGCCCCTGGGCAGAAAACGGAATGCAATCAAGGTGGAAAGATCCCAATCGTCAGTCCCCTCTCTCGACAACTCGATTAATGCGTAATGAAATTTTCCCTCCGAAGCTTCTATTTTGCGTACGGTGCGTGCCGGATCAAAATTCGCGGTCTCCAAAACTTTGTTTTGTTCCAGGAGAGCAGCAATTACTTCGCGTATCCCTCCACTCTTTTTTTTCTTCTTCTTCTTTTTCCAAAACCGCAATCTAAATAAATCTAACATGCTCAAGGACCTCTTAAAGTTTCCAGCGCATGTATAATTACCAGTTAACGATTGCGTGCCAAACTGCAGCTTTCTGGATTCGTGCGTTTCAATTAAGGTCTATTTGTACGGCTGGTCTCATCGTTTAAAAATCTTATCGCACAGAAAGTACTTTCGCAAACATCATTATGTGTAATTATGTGCCATCATAGATATAATTAATTTAAATTGCATGCGATAATATTGCACCCTTTTCTGTAAATGCAAATCTGAAACAATTCGTGTAGCTTTAAAAGAAATTTGCCACACAAGAAACCGAACTTATGAATTACTAAAATGCATTAATTGCAGTATTGGACATACACAGCATTTACGTGACTTTATATAGGCAGAGAATTTCGCACAGTTTAATTCATATGTTGCCGTTTTGATTCGCACGCACTGCAGTGCCATAATCCAGTGTCACGTGGCAGGTCAGGCGTGAGAGTCCAGTTGTCGGTTGCTATATCCAGTCTTTGTTGTAAGCTGTGCAGTAGAAACTGCCTAGTGTGGGTTGAGCCCCAGGAACAATATGCTTACAGTCCTCCTTTATCCTTTTGTGCGCCCTTTTGCTTTTCTCGCCCGCCCGAAATGATACATTTCCCTTGCACATCTGTCCAATTTGGCCCCGCTCTGTGACCAACTTGTGTGCCCATTCAACCAGCCGTAAAACATATGCATAAGACCAAAAAGGTTTACGACAAGACGCAGCATGTATCCCTCCAGCCCCTCCTGTCATTGTACAGGATGCTGCACTGCCCAATACTCTCAATTCAAAAGGATGACAGGGGGGGTTGTTTATCCCAGCAATCAGTTTAAAAGGAAGTGGCCCTGATTATTGCTTCCGTCTCTGGTTGGTAGTGTTGAACAATCCATACCTATTCTTTCTCTGCTCCCATTCTTGATTTAAAAGGACTGGGACAGCGGGACACCCTGTATAGGCCCAAGTTTTGATGACTCTTTTCCTCCTACTCGCCTAAAAGTTCCATCATCCACTTTAACTCCAATTTCACTTGATTGCGCATGTCTTCCCCCTTAGTGCACTTGCACGAGATAATTCTCCAGTCATCCTTGTAGCAGTCTCAACACGTTGCCAAGAAAGGGCTCCGCTTCATTATTAATATAATTTTTTTAAAGTCCTCCGGTACACGAAACCCTGCAGTTGAACTCTTGTTAGCATTAGTTCCTTCCCATTACACCCACGTGACTGACATAATAACGCCATAACTCGGCGTAAATAATCCAGTCGGCGCAAGATGAATAAACAAGGATACATGTTACTGAGTCATCAGCGCGGATGTTTGGAATTGTGGGAACAAAGCGGATGCGTGACATGTGTGCGACATAGATAACACCACCCCTTGGTTCAATCACACGCATCAGCTGTTTCGGGGTCAAGTCGTATGACCATTAGGACGAAAACGCTGCATCGAAAAAATATGGCACGCACACTCTGTAAATCTCTACATATAAGGTACGTACTCATAAAGAAAAGAGTTTATCTGTATGACCGGGCTACCTAACCCACTTTCTGACTACTGTGAGTGCTGAATCTTCTGGAAAATCCCAGGGAAATCCTTATAGGATTCTTCTGATTCCCACCTGGAATCCAAGATTCGCCACCTTCCATACCCTCCAAAAAATGACATTTCATTTCCGGACCACGTTTGATGTAATGCAATTCTTTTCCGTCGGTGGAAGATGGTGGCAAACCCATTTGCATCCTGCCTGCCTCGTTTCGCCGTCATGACGTGATTGCATCCCAACTTATACAGATCTGGGCTGGAAAATTAAGTTAAGATCCAGCTTTCACCGAGTCCTACTTGCAGGTCACACTCTAGGGAACTCGAGCCAGCCGAATTCCCAGTAGTAGCAAAGGAGGCGGCCGAGGGTTTTGACTTTTCCACACCTCTCTACGTTAATAATTTATACATCCGCGGTTTCCTTCCGTCCGAGAGAAAACCGGCAGCTAAGTGGTCTACTGCTCCGAATCATGCATATCCAGCACCAGGCCCGGAACCAGGAAGAAATAGTTCCGTTCAATTTTCGCCCTTGGATAATTTCTTCGCATTCCAGGGATTCCATCAACACATTGCCCATGTCAATATCTTTCAAGAATAAGACAGCCAGGAAGTCTTGCACCTCCGGGTTTATCTCGCTTACTGACACATATTCATTCGTGTCTCCCTCAAAACACGCAACCTTGTGTACTGCTGGGTTTTACGATATTCAATTCCCACCAAAAAACAGTTAGCCGCAGATTAATAAGCTGGCTGGGGAGAAACTCGACGCCGCGAAATTTCGGCGGAAAATTAGTGGGGCAGGGTCAACATAACGGGCTCAGGTGAGGCTCTTTCATCAGGACAGGTCACTTCACTCACCTGTTGTTTCCCAGCCTATCAGTACGTGACAAACAGGTAATCGAGCGGGATTTAGCCGGATGACGTCATGAGATGGGACCCCCACTCGGACATCGGCTCCTGATTATATATCTCCAGACGTCTAGTTCATCTCATGCATATATGCAGTGCCTCAGTTCAAGATTGTTCAACATCAGCAAGTTAGCAGTTTCTCTCACTTCACCCCTCGTGGAACTTCTCCCAGTAAAATATTACTGTCGGTGCTACTGCGTGAAAATAACTTTCCACATGCCAAAATCCGTTTTGTCTAATTTGCTGGCTGACTTCAGAGTGCCCACCGGCCATGAACCTCTAATTTCTCCAGTACTCTGCTGTGTGTGCCAGACCGCAAGCACCTTGTTTTCCTGGCGTTTTACGAACTATATAGGTAAAATATTGGGGAGGGCTAGCTATTTTCCACGCTATCCTCTTGTGTACAGGAATGTAGCAGCCAGATCTCAATCGGTTACATCCTGGGGTCGGATCCATTGATTGGCCACCTCCGTATCAAGCGTCATTAGGGGTCCGTTGGGCCGAATGGGTGAAGTATGCCCTTCCCATTTTTAAATCAGAAAGAAACCAATTAATCCTCAGTGGCTCAGTTCATCCTCAACCACCAGGTACACGCCTTCCTCACCCCTTGTAATTTTTTGCTAAAAGTGCGTATAGCATTCCAGGCGTCCCATCTCCCCAACGGTCAGCTTGTGTGGTAAGCAACGGTTATTCAGGGTCATCCAGGTAGGTAGCAACCTGCTGCAATTTTGGGCAATAAGGGCGTGCCTAGGGTGCTAACCCAGCAGGTAGTAAAATGTATCGAATTAAAATATATCTTTTTTAAAAATGTCGATCGATGTGTAGTGAGTTACGTAAACCGGAAGTCAACTGGTATATGACTAACTCGAGTCTCTTGACAAAAAAATGTGGCTGCTAATGGTCAAAATTGCCGAGAACAACTACGTCACGTCCTTCTTCCAGGCCCATATCTGACGGCCTGTTTCATGTGAGGTAGACACAGGGCTTTGAGAAAGAAAGAAGGTTAAAAAAAATGTAGAGAAACTGGCCAAGCGAGGTCATCATCACCTGCCACGTGGGCGACGACTCAACACTTATAAAACGCGCTGCCTTATTTCGCCCTAGCTTTATAGGCTCCCTACAAAGGACATTTACCTCCAGCTATATGACAGCCGACATAAAAAATGGCCACTCCAAGTTCAAACACACGTACCCTTTTTTTAAAAAAACCGCTATATACCCATCGATTTCCCGTCATGCAATTTTTATCTCGGAATCCTTTTTGTCACATTACATGCACACATCAGCACCCACTAACATATCTTTTCTGTGAAGCTTTTACTGACACACTCAGTCGCACGGAGGCTGTAAATAAGCACGAAAACGTAAAGCATACAACACGCTACAGGGATGTTTTTATTTTCAGGCCCTGTTGCCTCTTTCATATTCCGCAGTTGTAAAATAATTTTTAAAAATGTACATGACACCAACAAAACGTACCAATTTCGAACCAAATTTTTTAAACCTCATTGTCCACACACGTACTGTACTGTACATGTTCGTATCCGTTTGGCGAAGACAAGAGTGCCCTGAGGTGCCAAAATGCCTGTTTTAACCACCACAAGGTCCACACAGTCAAAATATGCGGTACGGTTTCCTGGCTACAGCATCGTGGGAGAAATTTGGTCTAGCCTTTGGACACGGTTTTCTCCTAAAATTCCATCAAATCCGACGCAAATCATTTCCTCTCTTTAGGAAAACACGCGGTAATGAAAGGTCTGACTTCTTTCTCTCTTTTTATATCCAACAAGGTAAACGCGCTGTTCCTGAAGAATGCCAAGTTGATCACGCAGCCAGCAGCTCTCCCCACACAAAAAATTGGCTTCTTCAAGGGCTGCTGCTGCTTCATTGAGCATCTCTTTCATGTTGCAACCCTAAGAAGTCCCTTTAACCCAATAAAAAAAATGTGGTTTTCTGTCGAAATCCCCATTCAAGCCTGAAGCACTTTTCCCTGGTCCAGTTTGAGGGGGTTATACTCCCCCGCAACCCCCACGAATTGATGCACGTTTTCTGCACATGACATGTCCGACCTCTCCACATGTCTGCCTGTCCATTAACAAGCAGAGCCAGTTATGCACCCTTAATTAAGCACACCCCTCTCTTCATTAGATTACTGGCATGGCGTATAGTCGCAAATGAACTTTCTTTTCCTGCTCACAAAATTCAATTTTCAGGAGCAAATCCTTGTTTACCAAACTGGTCGATGACCCACCATTTGCTTCAAATGGAAGCGAAACTACTCACAATTCTTCGTCCTAGCTCAACGCCCACTAAATTTTAAAAGTGCATAATTCATGCATGTAAAAGGGGATTAATTACTCTATTGAACCAAACAACTGATAAACACTATAGCTCATTACGGCTTCCCCCTCCCCCCTGAACCTCAACAAAAACCATGGAAAATTCGGAGCTACACCGGTACCAGGTATATCCGCGACACGATATGGTTTTTCTCACACGCAAAAAGTCAAAACAATCGCAGCTTTGTAAGCCTCCCTCCGACACTAATGAGGATCCCACAATATTACCCCAAATTAGCCCAATTTCGTTTTGCTGGCTTTCACCCAGCACGTGCTGTAAGTGGCCCCAAAAAAGGGCCTGGCCCTGTCTGTTTCATTCATTATACCAAGTGGGGCTGGTGCTGCCAAGTCTTTCAACATCCATCAGTCAGCTTGAATCATGTGTATATCGCACACACTCCAGGAAGTGGTGGGCCAAAATTGCATGCATGCGATGCCCTGTTAAGGAATGAATGAATTGCTAGGTAGCAGGGGAAGGTCACTGCTGTCCCCATGCCTTTTTTTCTCTCTCTCTTCATGATCCGGGACTCGTTTCCTCACCCCAGCAAGCATACCAGTCAGTACCCCCTACCTAGTTGGCTGGGTCGGGTTGGCCACCGCAGGGTTGTTGGCATGGAAGCAAGAATCCGCCCGCCTACTTACTTCTCTACACAGAATGCGTAATTTCTGCTCAAAATATCCGACTGCTGGTACACACACACCCCTCGGCCTGCGGGAGCTGTTTCCGCTTTTTCAAGGAGGTATGCAGCTTCGGATGACGAATTATTTTTCGTCAACAAAATTGTACTTCAAACCATATAACGTTAAGTGTAAACTTGTTAAAAATACGGCGACCTTAGCGTGGACTCGCGTAATTTATTCAACGCAACAGCTTCCATTATAGACTCAAGGTACGCTACATACATTACACCCTCATACATCATGCATCGTAAAAAAAACGCCGTATAAATAAATAAAGCTGTAACGCCTCCGCATTAAAAATCCCGCAGGAACGTAACATGCAAGTGAAAATGAGAGCAGTTGCTAACATAAGCGCCGAAAATGGCGTCTGGATGGATGCGACACAAGAGACCGCCATCATCAGAGTCCCCCGCTTCTCTTTCCTAATGATTCCTCCACTTTTCNCCCCCCCCCCCTCCTCCCATCCCAAAATTTATCCATAAATTAAGCACCGTCCTTCCCCACCCAGCACTACAACCCTCCCAGAAACTGGGCATAATTGTCCCGCGGAAGCAAATCTTGCGCCGCAATAAATCACCCTCGAATTAAGGCCCTCTATAATAAGGCCCCTGAACTCTTGCCGGGCCTTGCCATTTCTGCAGCACAAACAAAAGCTTCATTTCAGAATATCCAATCGATTCGGAGTCGATATTTCGCAGGTATGGCAGATGACAACCACATGATCTATGCATCGACTATATACAACATTGTGTGACGCATCGATATTACAGCTATACGTCTGAGTTACGTATGCTTCGTATAATATGTCAGATAATAAAAGGTGCATTTGCACCTGCCATATCTCATGGCAGGCCCTAGCAGATGGCTTCCGATAATGTTCACTTGCACAATAGGAAAATAAATAAATAATATAAATGAATAGCGAACATACTGGAGAAATGTAGACATTTTTGGGGGGATTACGTGTACACTTTGAATTGAGTGATTTCCCGGAGACGTCTAGACAGACTGTATAATCAAACTCTCTTGACAGGATGTGACTTCCAACAACCGCACATACTTATTCTGCAGGACCTTCACCTGCCATACGTCAATCGACTTGGTAACACACACCGTCCTGTTACGTAAGCGTGACAAAAATGATTGCTTTCTGAGCAAACAGGCCGCTTCAGGTGCATCCCATAACGGAAGTATGCCTATCGTTAGAGGTGGAAAGTAAAATATTTAAAAAAGTGAGGTCGTCGCTGACCAGCTGCTAGCGTTTGGTCAGGGGGGGTATCAACGAGGGGAGAAGTGGCGGAAACAGACTTCCGCCCACGACACGAACTATCCGGAACAACCCCACTTCCTTTCCCAGCCCGGAGCGGAACCCGGATTTAGGAAGCCGAATAGAATCCTGCAGTCTGTGGTCTTCCCACTCCAAAGTTGACATAGGACTCGCAAGATTTTTTCTTTTCTTTTCTTCCGGAAAATGTTCATCACAAAGTGGTTTCACCTGGTTGCAAATTCCAGATGTACGGCCAACTATTACACATTTTCCTCGGGTTTCGACTCTGAATTTTTTGTATGTGTGTGTCTCCCCTCCCTGTAACCACTTAAGCTTACACGTGGAGTCACTCCCTGCTCGAGTCCAGGAATGACGAGAAGGCTCATCCAGACTCCAGGGAGGGCCATTAGCTCTGTTTATGGGCGCCTTATCGGGTTCCCTTGGAAGTTCCATATCACACAAGAGGTGGGTCCATCCAAAGAGATGAATCAAAAAGTCTGGAGGAGCACACGGAAGTAGAGAATACCTTGGGGAAGGCCCGTGAGTTGACTGACTCGACAAGTGATGCACTGACAACCGAGCAACCTTTTTTTGTTTTTAGATCTAGCGGAGGGGGCCACAGCATGATACATCAACTTGGAGCATACCAAGCTGTTTGTCATGTCTTTTACATAGTTGCTAAGGTGTTTAGATCAAAAATGACAAAAATTATAGTTATCACCTCATTTTCCACCAACACCACTATTCACAATCGTAATAAATTCTTCACCTATTCGCCATCATTTATCAATAAATTATCAGCAAATCCTTCACAGATGTTGGGTTAATCCACTTGAGGAGTTGTTTCGCCACTTCTGCTCAAGTCGCTAACCTTGCACCATTTTTAAATTTAGCACACTCCAGGCCTCATTTCACACTGTTCCACTCTGGGTCGCGGTTTTTTTTATGGAGCCGGCAATGGCCGTATAATTAACAGAGGGGGTCTTCCTTGCGCCGAATTAGGGAACAGTGGCCATCCTGGCTCAAATAGCATTCGGAGAACCGCAAATGTATCGGGGGGGCAAAATGGGGCCAATCCCAGACAGTGATCGTTATTGAAGTCCTCTTGATTCTAGGGGTGCTGGGCCCTTCGCATGTTAGGATATCCCCCCCCAACCCTGCTCTGCCCACCCTGAAGAACCACGTACACGTATACAAGATCGAAAAATCCATAACTGCACACGAGGGAACCACGCCGCTAATCTGACGGCTCTAACCCCAAAGCGGTACCCCCAGAAAAGAGGTAGGCTTTTACTAATTAATGTAAGTACAGAACGGGCGCAAGGTGTCATTTGTTGGGAACTAACTGACAGAAAAGACGGCATGGGATAGACATCTACTATTGCGTGCATTTCAAATAGCATCGCCTCATTCTGAATAAGAAAATTTGGCTGATCTTTTTGGCCGGAAGCAGCGGTTTGGCAACTTCGGAAAACTTTGAGCCCAGTAGTCCAAATCTTCCTAAATTTAATCACAAAGTTATTGAAGCAGGTTGCAACTGATGCACAATCAGATGACTCATTTTGGGGGTACCTGTCAGCATCAAGATGTGGGCTACAACTTCATAAGGCAACCATGCCCTTTTCTCATTCCGAAAATAAGATTTCGGGAGGAGCCCCATGTTGGCCTCATTATTCGCGACGCCCATCAGGTGGGTCGCAAACCGGAAGCAGCCTACCCTTTACACCTGTCCTCCCCTCAAAAGACCCGAAATTGGCTCCAATAATCCCCTACTAACCACTCTTTCAGTCTCCCTAACAATACCTCCGGAGAGAAGTAGGGCGTTCCGGAGCAATGGCTCCGGAAACATCTGATTTCCTTCCTCCCAATCTTATGCAAGTCCTTGGACCTACGACTTTCCTTTCGGATAACACGTATAGGGGATGGCCTTTGGGGGATACACAGCATGCTGAAGGTGGAAATGAGATGGAGAGTGGCCCGCGGCTTCGGCAGATCCTCCCCATTTGTTTCTTCCAGTCAGGAGGATACAAGGCGGAGGTACTTGACCTTGCCAAAGATACCTTTATTCACGCCTTGCTGCACTCTCAACACTGCCAAACGACGAATAGAGAGGAGTCGGGCCGCGCACACACACGCTCACTCACACAGAAAAAAAAAAGTACTCGACTCGCCTACTCTACGCCAAGCCGCCTTCAACAAATTCCCATTTGTCAAGGCCAATCCCCCCCCTCGGGAATGGCTGCCAAGATCCTATCGATAACTTCCACAGGACGTGCTATCCTGCAAATTAGCCAAAATCGAGGTTTCCTAATAACCCTGCCAGGGGCGGGGGGAGAAAAAAAACCACTTGCTATAGTATTACCCCTTGTTACTAAAAATAGCCAAATTCGATAGAAACAAAGGGTGGAATTTTCGTCCTATCCACTAAGTTACTGCTAACTTAACAGTAACTAGCAGTAGGAGGAAAATTCCACCCAAAGATTACCGTACGTATACAGAGTAAGTGTAAGAAGATCATTCACTTTCCGGCCTGAATTCACACTGCGTCATAGATTGTCTTTGGGTCGTTGTCGTTGGCATTACAAAACAGAATATATCGCCTGGTGTGAACCAACCTTTTAGCAGTGCACTGCAGTGACTTCAATGCCAGCAATTCAAGGGCTCTCTGCAATAACCAGGTATGTGCACTTATGACTTTTTCCAGAGTTTTAAAGCGAAAAGCCTGTAAATCAGGTACGACGTAAGTCCACATCCATGTATGTGAACTTACCTGGTTTATAGGCTTTTCGCTTTAAAACTCTGGAAAAAAAGTCGTCAGAGCACATACCTGATTATTGCCGAGAGCCCTTCAATTGCAGACGAATAAACGAATAAATCCATGCTCACATTTTTGAAAGTTTCATCACCACTGCAATCATTACTCAAAATCGGATTAAACCTGTCTCATTACAGCGGCAATAAATCATGCAGCCTCTAAAGATTGTGAAATAATTGCCATTCTTTACACTATTTTTCTCTATTTCTTGCCATAAATAGTGCAGTACTATAGCGACAGTTGTGGTGAAACAGCGTGCTGATTGGTGTAAAAAAGGAGAGGAATCCCCCGCTGCCACCAAGTGTGTCCCGTCTCCATAGCATTGTCTCTCGCCTTTTCCTTTTAGGGAACGACCCCTTTTACTAAACCAAAACAATGGAGCTTCCTGCTTCTGGTCCAGAGAGGTCAAAAGGCTTTGCTCTCACGTGCTTCTTTACTCCCATTTAAAACGACGCCTCCTAATAGCACTTTCTAACATTTATGAACCGACATGATATATAATATATTTTTTGTATACTTATAGTATGTGCTAGTGCCTTAATTCGGGTCCATGTTACTGAATCAATGTATATTCAAGCAGGGATCTCCCTCTGTACAAAAAAAAAGAGTGGCTCGAAATTCGTGCATTAAACAAGAAGCTGGGGGACGGAGAAGTTCGGGCATAAAATAATCATCCGCCTCCCCTCCCACCCTTCTTCCCTCCAAACCTTGCCTTTTGTTAGTAAGCGTCAGAGGAATCCATTGCACTGGGGGAAGAGAGAGAGAGAAGAGCTATGAGACACATGGATGAATATTTTACACGCAGCTTATGAATCTCCACCCTCAACCACTCTATAGGCTCGATCGAGAAGAGGTGGGGACCGGAACCCATCAAAAATAAACCCCCATTGTTGCAATACACTCTCTCGATCCTAACCAACTCGCAAAGATGACTGGAACTTATTATTTTTTAAATTGAAGGGTTCGGGAGAAAAACATGTTAACAGCCACTGTCACGGTCCGTAACGTTGCCAGACTGAATCTTTCCGCTTGTGTTTTTTTCCTGTGGTTTTCCCGTAATTGAAGCTTTCGGATGAGACGAATAGTGTGTATAAAATTCTCTCCCTCTGGAATTTCTGGGGGAAGACACTCCAGTTTCTGCTCCCCCTTCTCATCCATTTCCCTTCTTTTTTTTCCCCCTTCATCCCTCTCTTGCCTTTTCCCTGCAGCATCTCGGTTCTTTCCAATATAAGGCCTGGAGTTGGCACTTTTTTTTTTCAGGCAAGAGGGTGGCCTCTCCCCAAGTCTCCTCCAACCCCTCCTAAAAGTTCCCATTAAAAGCAAGCTGCACACAAACACGCGGCGTTGCTTAGTCCCGATACAATTCAATTGGCAAGATTGACTTTGGGATAAGCTTGAATTGATTACGGCAGAGTGGCTCATTTAGATTAGATCTGCATGCTGATATCAAACATGGCGCTATATGGCCTAGGGTGAGACGAATTATTTGCGACGGAGCGGAGGAGAGAGATAAAAAAAATAATTGAAAAGTTACAGCGTCGCTTCAAATATTCAAACAAGTGCTTCAACATTATTATCCCTGGATGTAAATGAAGCTTAAATATTGGTACAAAAAAAGGTCGAAAGTTGTTTCCCCATCGGGTGATTGTACATGTTGAAAAAGCCACTAGGATTTCCCAGTGGAGTTCAAAACGCAAAATTAACAGAACTCGCTAAAAAAAATTAGGTACGTATTAGCAAAATGTTTCAGAGTTTGTTTGTGAAGCATCCGTTGGGGTTCATCTGGAATTATGAGGATCGCTTTCTAACCTGTTAGACTGCAGCTATAAATTAATCATACTTCCACCTCTTGAAATAACGATAAATGCAATTATCACAATAAAACACTTGAATAAGTTTTCGAAGTATGTAATTTTTCATAAATATTAATGAAATATTGTAATATGACATCGGCGTATAATTATACATGAACAAAAATTCCGCATGCCACATGATGACATTTATTTATTTTAGCCTCTGTGCTCAGATTTTGAATATGTTTAAGGAGAGGCAAACGATTTCACATAATCTATCACTCCACGTATAGGATCAACATATTCCCATAATAAAATTAATCTCACAACACGATTAAGGGATTATTTCATATTTCCATGATATATTTAGAGCTAATTAACTGCATGCAAATTCTGCAGGTACTGCTGTATTATTTTCTCATTTATTACACATTATTTGCAACCCTGTTATTAGTAATGCGAATTACCGTGTTTATCTAACACGTGTCTATGAAACCAGAATCAAGCATTGCACTGGTTGGAAAACGGACTATAAAAATGTTGCATTTCGCACACGTGTGTGCAAACAGCACCGAATCCACTGCAATGTCATTTTGCGGCTTTTACTTTTTTTCTGCATTCGCATGAACAATCTGAACAAACTCATAACCGAAAAAAAAGAAACAGGTGACATGCACTGTACAATCCTGCAGTGTCACACTACGCATTACAGTTGCATGCGCCATGCAAAAATCAAGTAAAGCTAGGGAAGTAACTTTGCTCGAAATAAACAACCCTCACAGCAAAAGCTGAGCCTGAAAAATGCGCACAGACATTTTGCAAAAATGTGCCAAAAATACACATTTCATCGACATCATAGTTATCTGTTGTACACATTTGACTCATTCCCATAAAATCTGGCACACTTCACTATAGATAACGTACATGAAAACAACTTTGGATGATTAGCCCTATCTGAACTATTACCATATATTACTTGATATAATGTGATAATGGCACCTGTTATGTAAATATTTGGGTTCACAAGTCGCATTGACTCACATATTTACCACTGAAGTTGTTTTAACTCAGCCAACAAGTGGCCAGGAGAGTTCACTATTAAAATGAACCAAGAACATATACTTCAATGATGTAAAACTCTGCACACAACCAAAGTCCAGATTATTCCATAATGTCAACCGAAAGTGGAAGCACGACCCTGACAAAAGAGTCAAACTTTACATAACTGGAAAACTTGCTGGGGAAATCAGTCGTGACATTGTAAAAGAGTTGAGCAACCGCAGAAGTTGAGGCAGTTAACGTTGACTGCATGAGTTTTACAGCTGGACATAACATTAAAAAAGTTCTTCCTACTTGGCCCCAACTTCACCAGTAAACACACTGTCAATACTTTCTGAACGACAATTTACTGCTTGAATCAACCCGGCACAACCGCATAATCAAGCAAGTTCACCTGCATGTCATTAAGACGCTCCAGGTTTTATAGTTAACAGTAATTTCATGCCACCACCAGCCTCATCCGCATAATGTTACAGCAACCTCATTTGTCAAGATCACTAGTAGCAGCTACTAACAAGCAGCCATGTCAACCCCCACAAATAGAGACAAAATTCCAACGTTTGTTTGTTTGTTTGTCCAGGACTTGGTTTCCATGGCAACCTATTTAGTGCATTTGCGAAGACATCAGCCTTGCGTTAAAGTCACTATACGTAGCGGCTGCTCACAAGCAGCCGGTGTAAAATCCCACAAATAGAGACAATAGGTAAAGTTTGTCCGTTTGTTTGTTTGTCCAGGTTTTGGTTTCCACATGGCAACCTGTTTAATGCAATTGCTAAGTCACTAGTATCAGCTCCTAAAAAGTAGCCTTGTCAACCCACAAAATAATAGAAGCAAATGCCAAAGTTTGTCCAGGTTTTGGGTTCCACATGGCAACCTGTTTAATGCAATTGCCAATCAAGACATAAGCCTTGCATTAAAGTCACTAGTAGCAGCTACTAAAAGGTAGCCATAATGATGTCAACCCACAAAATAATAGCTAGACAAATGCCAAAGTTTGTTCGCTTGTTTGTCCAGGTTTTAGCTTCTATGATTAATCCAATTGCCAAGGCATCAGCCTTGCATTAAAGTCACTAGCAGCAGCTCCTAAAAGGTAGCCATAATGATGTCAACCCACAAAATAATAGCTAGACAAATGCCAAAGTTTGTTCGCTTGTTTGTCCAGGTTTTAGCTTCTATGATTAATCCAATTGCCAAGGCATCAGCCTTGCATTAAAGTCACTAGCAGCAGCTCCTAAAAGGTAGCCATAATGATGTCAACCCACAAATAGCTAGACACATGCCAATAAAGCTTGTTTGTTTGTTTGTCCATGTTTTGGTTTCCATGGCAACTTGTTAAAAGCAATTGCCAAGACATGAGCCTTGCGTTCAAGTCACTAGCAGCTGCTGCTAACAAGCAGCCAATGTGAAAAACCCACAAAAGGCAAAGTCTGCCCGCCTGTTTGTCCGTCCGTGTTTTAAACCTGGACAAACAAACAGACAGCCGTGTTTTTCCATGGCAACCTTGTTAACTGTAAATGCAGCATTAATATTTTCTGCGTTTCTGCGTGCTAAAACGGGCCCAATATCAGCCCCTCTACCTGAGGTCGTTCCCTTAAAAAAAACAAGAAACGTTCCATTTCCAGCCATATCTTTTTTTTTTGTTTTGTTTCTTCTTCTCCAAACCACATGCAAGGCCACAAACTTTCCAAGTTTTTTTGGAGGGGTGAGTGGGTGACAACTCACCTTCAGCCCAGGGGCCAACACCACCCTTAGAGTCCCAGGCGTCCAAAGCACTGCAACAAAAGCTACAAGAGCAGCTGCCCACAACAGTTTTTTTTTTTCACCCCCTCCTCTTTCCTTCTTCTCTGTCCCGCGACCCCAGCCAGTCCCGCCGCACAACGCGAGAGCAACTAAACTCGTAAAACCGGCGTCCCTTTACTCTCGGGGTCTATTCAACCGTGGTTTGGAAGTAAGACGCCAGAGGGTAATACGATCGGGCTTAATTACAACTCGGTTTAAAAGTACGCAACACAAGAAAAGTTAGAAAACAACTAGTTTTTCGCGAAAAAAAGCGAAAAAAGTTTGCACATGCGGACTTCTTACAAAGTTTTCCCAAGTTTTGCAACACAAACCAGTACGCATGCGCACATTTGAATATGACACCCAAATATGCAATTAATTGTATTACTAATTACTACTATTGCGGTACTACACCATTATGCATATCCACAAACTAGCAACTATGTACAACAATGTATATACGGCAAGTAATTTAATCCTGTTTAAATTAAGCGCATGCGTACTGGCATAGTCAGTTGACGTTCCATTTTTTAGCTTGCACCGATTTACAAAAACTAGTCGCAGGCGCCATGTTGCAGTTTCAGCCAATCAACATGCGAGATTCGGCGATGCGCATGCGTGTTAGTTTACAAACTGGACCAAATAGCACCCGGCGTTTTCAAAATGGCGGCGTCCGTTGTGTTGATGTGAAATCCACGCCGTTTGTTTGCTTTTGCTGAATTTTGTAGCCAAATTCCAGGTTTGTATGGGCCGTTTTGTCTGCATAAGTGGTCAGGATGGGAAAATAGACTCGCATGTTGGGTAAAATGATTTGTTCACAGTTATAAGTACATTGCAGGCGGTCTAAATGCAAGATTGCAGTACACTTGAGATGAAAGTCACAGAAAGTGTCTGCCAAGTTTTTACATATCATGACATGTTCTTGTTGGTCATACTCGTGCATGCTTCGTAGACAATAGGAATTATGGGACTTCCTATTAATTTGTATTATTCGTAGACAGCCGGTAGACTACTGTATGTCAGACATACCTCCCAACTTCCCCGAAGTAAGGATTGATTTCACCGGGTTAATTGTTTTCAGTTTTCAGATTGATTTAGGCTGAGATGTCATTCCGAGGCGGAGGTGGATTCCGGGGAGGCAGAGGCGGAGGCGGCGGCGGCTTCAGGGGCGGAAGGGGAGGAGGTGGTGGATGGAGAGGTGGCGGCGGAGGAGGATTTCGGGGAGGCTACCAGGACCAAGGACCACCGGAGGAGGTATTAATTGAAGGCATATGTTGCGGAACTGCTCAAAAAAAATTCTACCGTAATTTTTCATTGGCGCAGAATATAAATAGCGGCTAACGGCTGAGTGGATTTTGTGCCTGTTTCTATGTAACACTATTTATACGCCCGTACAATAGACATATAAAGCACACATAGGCATGTATCATCTCACCAGTCAATTAATATCCCCCTCAAAAATGCACTCGTAAAAAACGCGCCGAAAAAACCTGTGAGATAGCGTCTGGGCGCCTAGCATTGTCCACTCCGCCGTACAAAGCCGTGAGATCGTGGTGGACGCCAAGCCTTTCTTCGAGGCTATAAGCTAGGTGAGATGACTTGGCCGGACTTGGTTCACGTGCACGAGGAACAATATGCGTTCAGTTCGCTGGAATTTGGTCAAGTTACTGTTCTCCCTATTTTAGCTGAACGACTCAATTTTCAAGTCTAATAAACCGCGATTGTAATCATGTGCGGTTTGAAGGCGACATTTTGTAGTTCCTGTGTTATGAATCAGAGGTCCCAAATATATTTTTAATTATTTTCATGAATCAAGGTACTTTTACGGTCGTTTAGGGTGGAGTTGTTACGTTACTGCTCCATCATTGACAGTTAAAAGTAAATATTCCATTCGAAGGTCACATTTTTGGGTAAAGGCACTACCAATGATTGTTGAAAGTTTACTTTCTGTAGTATTAAACCGCATATCGCATTGTTCCTAGTGCACATGAACCAACCCGATGTACATAATTACTGGGATGCAGCCCAGACTCGGTCAGGGACCTTTGGATGCCTCAGAATATTTGCGTGAATTGGAAAGCCCGGGCCTGAATTTAAGTCTTAGTCTGTTATACCAGGGTGTTTCCGAGCTATCTTTAGAAACTTCTAGGGGTAATAGAGGGGACCAAGACCAACATATTTCATATAGGAACCCATGTCCGGAAATGCCATCTAGAGGGGGTTCATAGACAAGGAACGGGTGCGCTCAGGCGCTAGTCGAGCGGACTGTTTTGTTGACAGACGGAGCTCGGATTGTAAGCAACGATGAGATGTGCCATAACGTGGCAACAACAGAGTCGTCTAGCAGCTAAAGTCTGCCTCCTAGGAGACGCGCGGATAGTCATCAGTGGTTCTGTTGTTGCCAGGTTATGGCGTATCGTGTTGTTGTTTACTTACGACGACATGATACACCCAAAGAGTTCTGCTATTATACAGGGTGTCTATTGTAACTCTGCAAAGACTTGCAGGGGTAATAGAGGGGACCAAGACAAGTATTTTTGACATAGGAAACCGTGTCCGGAAAC
>KZ538801.1:1407-46914 GCA_000934665.2 Catajapyx aquilonaris | reverse complement strand
TTATTATTTAAGTATAATTAACGAAGTTACGGCTGTTTGACTTTGTCTTCCATATAGAGCTTATGGGCCAGACTGATGACCGGGATTCCTGGCGACGTCTGATCCGCAGCATGTTAATTTAAAATATACGTTTGTTAGATCATTTTTTTGACTGCCGTATCGTTGAATTGATAATTATTAATGTAGTGTAGAGAAAAAAGGAATTGCTTATTATATTCAGTGATGCTCATTAAGGTAGTTCTTGCGCTTAGAAACGGAGGGAAGGGGGAGAGGTGTTGTTTATACATGGGACGAGCTGGCCAATACCAACTTCTGCGATTGTAAGACATTTCTGCTAGTATTTCTCTGAAACAGAGTTTTGAGTACATGTTTCGCGTCGGATACGTTACGTGAACATTTATTTGGGGGATAATAATTCCCTCGTGCACTTTTGCCCCGGAGAAGAGCAGAAATATGGCTGTTCCAAATACCGGAAAAAGTAAGGGAAATCCGGCAACGTTGCATACGTTGGCACCCCTCCTCTTGCCCTTATCAACAAACTTTCGATGTTTCGATGTATCGATATTTCCCCCCAGCGATATATCGAGTTCTCGATAGTTATCCCAACTATCGATATATTATATCGATATTTTAATAAAATTACAGTGATTTGAGCTTATCAGACATCGATATTTTATAAGTAATCCATCGATATATCGATATCAGTACATTGATAGTCCCATCTCCCCCGGCCCATTCGAACATTGCTGGTAACTTAGGTAACTGTGTAGTCGATCAATAACTTGAGACCAGAGACCAATCTCCCATACACAATCATACAAAATCATGCACAATCATACAGTACCGGACCGGCGTTTCATTCAGAAACTCCACGGACAACACTTGCACTTCCCTTGTCAGTTACATGCCATTCTGAAACTTAGGCGGCTCGGGATTTTCAAATCCCGAGCGAAGGCCGCCATGCCTATTGTTGCTTACAGCGTTGCCACTTCGACGCCAACTATAGAGTCGGCTCCTCACAAAGTGACGATTTGCGGGGGAAGGACCAAGGTGACCCCTATGAAAATCGCCACTAAATTAATCTCCCGACTTTCCCCCACATGAATGTGGTTTTTTGTTAACATCTGAATGTTATTAAAGAAGCTAGGGACACTTTTCTCGAGGCCCGCAGACCGGCTCCCATAAGGCTCCATGCATAAGGGGCCGCCAGAAGCTCAACTTTGAAAATTAATATCTCGCAAACGAGATAGACGAACCTCTTGAAACTTCACATGCGCATGTGCGACATGCCCAGGAATGGATGGTGTGATTTTCACGAAATTGTCAATGAATGGACTTAGCGCAAGAACTACCTTAATACCCTGAGAGTGCTCATCAATGGTTCGAATGTTGTCATGTTTATAATATAGAAAAACCCATATATGTATTTCAGATTTTTTACCATCTGTTAAGACACTGGACCCAATTTACATACCACCTTCACCAGCCTACTACAGTAGATCGCTTTGAACTTCAGAGAGTGCCGAATTCGGATCTTCAAGTCTACGGGTTTCCTCCCCCTTTTAGGGTAAGTGCTATTCAGTATACACTACACACATTGGCTGACGGACAAATTGTGACAGGCAATGTGATCAAAGATAATTATAAATGTGTACATATTACAATCAGACATGCGAATCTCAGGCATTCACTGGCTCTAGTGGGTTTAATTCCCAACCACAATTTCGGATGGCTTTCAAAATACCGCCAGAATTGGGTTTTTCATCTCAAAAGAAGATTTAGGTCCGGTTGTATCACATCCAGGAACCGGATGGGGAAGAGCAAAAAAATAAATAATGAATATATCAAACCTTTCTGGCTCTTTTCCATCTCTGAAATGTTTCCTGGGGGTGATGCAACCGAAACTTGACAACTTAGAACCAGTAGCAATAAGAGTTATTTCTTTGTCAAATTGGATATATAATACTGTATCATATGACAACCAAGACAACGCAAGATCACAATAAGGCACAATATGTTTTCTGCAGGTGGGCTCATCAGACTGTCAAGATATCTGGATCGGCTGACCTCTGCTTTTTGAGGGCTACGCAGCAAAAAACCCCCTCTTGGTAATATCAAGGTAATATCCTGTGTACTGTACAGCGATTATTTTGGAGGCGGTGAGTGGTTGCCTTGTAACAGGGATATCAGCAGTTATTTGCCAAATAACAGTTATTGATGCTGTATTACATGGCGTTTTCCAAGTCTGCAGTATTTTTCTTATTGTGGAAATGATAGTACTTGTATAGGGAGGGACCCAGATATATGAGAAGGATTCCTCCTATACCTTGTCCTGAATCTCTGAATGTCATTTTTTTATTTTCCTTTTACAGATTGTTGTATTAGAGGTGGGCCACCTTCATTTGGCAAATGCTGTAGAGAATTACGGTAAGTTATTTCTGGATCATAGCTGCTAGTCAGAATTTCACTAGATTTTAATTATAACAATATTGATACCAATGGATAGCACCCCCGCATGGTGCAACTGGCCCTGCACGATTTCTTCAATAAAGACTCAGAAGTCAGGTGTTTGTAGTAGAAATGTAGAATGAGACTGGTTTTAAAGATTCAATCGTGTGCTAAATCCAAACTCAATTTTTTTTGTCTCAAATATTTTCCGCACAAAAATCAGATTCGGTATAAGCCCTAGTTTCACACATGACGCTATGTTGTGTACGTTCTTGTCCACAATAATAACAAGCAGATGCGTGGCTTTTAATGTACCTTGCGCGGCTGTACATCTCGAGGTATATTGTTGCCATTAACTAAAAAAACAAGGAGTCGTATACTTGATAGATTGCATGCAATGACCAAGGCAGTTACAGTACAGTACAAGGCAAATTGAAATTAAGTAATCTGGATGTGAAATGAATTGTCATTGCATTTTGTAAAGCGACAACATATTATGTTCAGTCACAATTCAAGCAGAGACATCTTTAAACTCGTTGGAGGACAGGCTGTAGAATTCGACTGATGTTTCTTCCCATTATTTGTTTTCAGTTTTCATCCCAATAGCCTTTTTTTGGGATAAATCGCCGACCAGCCATACTCCGCCTGTTTTAATTTTGGCCCTATGATTGGTAGTTGGCGACCAAAAAGACAGAACCGCTTAGGATTTGACTTCACCCATACTCTATTGAGCATGTAAGTAGCCGCAATTTCCAAAACAGTAAGAAGTTTTAGGTAGCTACAAAAATGTTCATTTTAGCCATCTGTTTTGCTCTGAGATGCTTATTATTTACAACTTATAATTTATGAGGTACTTTTAGATGATATATTTAAAAAAATTAGCTCTTACTACATTAGTATTTCTTCAAGCCCTGATTGCAATGAATCTCAGATATTTAAAATAAACCTTGACAACACACTGGCATACGCGGTCAAGGGTTGAACCCATGTTGTATACCATTCAATCTGACATAAGCTACTAATATTTGTAAAATAATAATGCTTGACAGTAACTGCTTAATAAGCAGCAGATAACTAATACTGACATCTCAGTTTTAAGTTTTAGTATTTTACAAGGTTTGAATTATTGCAACGAATTTTCCTAAGAACTGCATTTTGTAGGGGAATGAAACAGAGAGAAACATGATTATTAATAACATGTACCTGTCATATGTGATGTATGGGTCATCAACATAATCACCGCCACATTAGATATGTAGCATCCAAGGGTAAGCCACGAGTTAATTGTAGTTGCGTAAACACTTGCATATGAGTCATTCCATGTTAAAATTGGAGAAGCTGGTGGCTCGACCTCCTCAGATATTTGTCAGTATAAAAAATCAGGTTCGTAGACACACATGAGTTGTCACATTGTCACTTCCAGATGTAGAGGTAACTTAACAATTGTTATTTCTATGTATAGAGATTACTGTTTTCCAATAATTTTACTTCTCCATAGAGGTAACCAGAGTGAGAGTGTAGAGAACCGACAGAAAAAGTACATAAATTCCTGCTATTGAACCACATGTGGTGAAGAAATATTTATTTAACCGCCAGGTCAAGAATAAAAGCGCGATTCTAGTAACAGACATAATTTTGAAATCGACTTGCACGCATTGAAAAAAAATCACTTCTAAAGTGACAAAATTGTGGAAAATTTTTTGTTTTATTATTTGCAATTAGAGTTGCGATATTCTCATTTAAAAGTATTTCCGACCAGATGATCATGTGAGTATCACATTATATATTCGTGGCATTTTCACCTGAGTGGCTCAGATGGCATTTTTTTGCAAGAACGCGCGCGTGTGTGTATGTGGACATGATTTTCTATAGAAAAAACCTGAGATGGTCGAGGCACCGCTTTGTCAATTCTGGCTACTTTGATTTGGAATGTGATCCTTATGAAAGATTTGTTTTTCTAATTGGGCATATCATTTGTGTGCAGAGTGCTGTGAGGTATTCGGTTTGACAAAATGTTGCCGAATAACCAAAAGGACAAGGAGAAGCCGAGCCACAGACGTCGCTTCAGAACACCCCCGACGACTCCGGAACCGGAGCCAAAACCAGAAAGGAGGATTGTTTGTCAAGAGGATATCTACAATGTTTACCGGCCAATTCGAAGCCCGCCACGTTATATAAAGCGGACCATATTTGGCAGAGAGGCCAATCCAATATACCTCCCTATGCCTCCGGAGTTTCACATTGTAGATTCCTGCACTCCTGATGTAAAAGGCGCTAAGAGCCGGGTGATGGAGGGAATTCAGCTTGATCATAGTGAAGACGCAGATGTTGAGCCACCAGGCATAACGGACTCCATTGTAGCGCTAGGGAAGACTTTGCAGAAACTTACTGACGAACTCGAGAAAAGCATGGAAGGAGTCAAGCCAGGACAAACCCATTTTAAACGGCGAAGAAGGGAAACGGCAAAAGATAATCCAGTGTGGCCCACCTGTAGGTGCACACCTGAGAAAGTGGGGAAGTGTTGTCGCTGTGATATTCCACCCTCCTCTGAAGTGGACCTGACCGAGTTAGAACACATCACCAACATAAGAGAGCCATTTCTCCGAGCTGACCAAGAAGCTAGACTTGCGCCGCAACCTCATATAGGCGAGCCCGGAATTCCCAGGAAGGCGCGGAGTGGTGTTTGTGTGGATCAGCTTCCTTTCGACGATACTAGACTAAAAGCAGACCACCGTCAGGCCAAACCCACACAGAACTCCAAAGGGCCCATCCAGAAACTTAGGACAGATGGATCTCCTTCCAGCAGCAAATGTCTACCTAACGTTCAGCCAAAGCCGAGCAATTCACTAGATACGTCTGGGAAATCCAGCAGAGACTACAGGTCAACTACTGAAAGCGGCGCTGAAAAGTCGGTAATGGAGTCTTATGAAGAAGGAAAGCATGACTTTGTGAAACTTAGCAGGAAACCCGATTATGTGAGGTATAATGAGGACCAATCGTATTGGCTCTATCGAAGTGGACGTGAGGCAGACGCGGACACGTTGGAGGAGGTACCCGGGAAGAACTGGCCCCAGGGCTTTCCAGCGGAGTTGAACCATCAATTAAGGTGTAACATGGTAAGCGGCCTTCCAGTGGATTCGTCACAACCCCTGAGTATCCGGAGCAAATGTTACGTAAAACCTGTACAACAAAAGGTATCAGAAGAGAAGCGCGAATCCCATCGTACGATTAAACTACCGTTAGAGAAAAAGGTAAAAATCCTATCGCCAAAGGCAATGCTACCAGGATGCTATTTTTACCCTGTAGTAGAGTCAGTACCTGTGACGCTTCAGACCCCTAAACCAGCCAATCTGACGAAGAATGTTGACGCCAAGACGGAACCACAGAAAAAAGTAATAGACCATGAGCTTCCCTGGAAGGAGAAAATATTCGTATCTGACTACGATCAATCCAACATCGCCAACTACCGCCCAGCATGTGGACGCACCTATCGCAGGAAGAATCAAGAGCACGAGGCACCTGAAAGGACAATATGGTCGCGAGCATCTTCCCTCGACTCCCTCGAGGACCCTAGGCGTGTGTACGAGAGGCTCCAACGACCATATTCAGGGGCTCATGAATGGTCACACGGGCCTGAGAAACCGGAATACCCGTCCGTAACTGAGCCGATGGTTAATGAGCCGATGGTTAATGAGCCGATGGTTAATGAGCCGATGGTTAATGAGCCGTGCAAAAAACTCTCAACTTTGGTGAAACCTGAAGGGAAGACCAAATTGAGTGGTTCCCGGAAAATCAGCCCAATTCCAAAAAAGGATTGTCCGGCTATTCGGTGTGGCGCAATCATACGCCGAAAACTAGTACCCATTCCAGAGAATGATGAGCTCAAAGACGCAGTAGAGACAACTGAAGTGGTTGAAAGCGATATGAGGGATTCCAACCCTATCCCCTTGGCTCATATCCCCTTGCCTCCTACCCCCTTGCCTCCTACTTCCTTGCCTCCGGACCCCTTGGCTGGACCATTTCCTGTCACCATCGACGATACGTGTGGTGTGGATGATGAGAATAGGATACCCAAGAAGAAATTCGAAAGGCCTGACAGACACATGCCTCCTATGTACGTATATACAGTAACTTATAAGCTTATAATATAGTATGTATTTTAAAATCCATATTTGTACCGCACATACACAAATGTGTCATTGCTTCAATTATTTGCACAGGTTCCAGTCTTTTCTGGAAAAGGAATTGATGAAGGGGTGTTTAGTGACCTCCGACAAGATGGTCAATACTTATGGCAGAGCCGAAACTTTACGGCTTAAGGTGACAAGCAAGAGGATTGAGATGGAGATGAAGGAATTGGCAGAGGAGTTAGAGATGAGGGTACGTTATCTGCATATGTGACAATTTTATTCATCCCTCGAGCACATGCTTTCCCCTTAAAGGGACACTCCACTCAAAATGAAAGTTGATCTCTAAAAATCAGGCACAAAATCCTGATTCCGAGAATACGATCTGTTTATCTTTGAGGCGAACGGTAATGACAGGGGAAGAGACGAAAGTCAGAATAAATTCGACATCTGATCGAGCGTGGAGCCGCCCTTCTCCCCTGCGGCCACCGGGCGAAGTTGGATACCGGCCACCTGGCGGCTGCCTGAGGAAGTTGGCTGTCCGTCCCCAGCAGCGCGAGTTCGTTGAAATGCAATTCGGGGTCGGATATTTCTGGCTGCTGCTAATGCATCTAATTATGTTGTCACCGAGGTGTTACTTTCCGGACCTCGCCTTTGCTTGGCCCCTAACTGTTTACGGGCGGCCTACAGCAACAGATGTTAGGCCGCCCGTAAACAGTTAGGGGCCAAGCAAAGGCGAGGTCCGGAAAGTAAGTTTAGTAACACCTCGGTGACAACATATGCATTGGCAGCAGCCAGTAATATCCGACCCCGACCTGCATTTCAAACTCGCGCTGCTGGGGATTGACATCCAACTTCCTCAGGCAGCCGCCAGGTGGCCGGGGGAGGTGTCGGCGAGAGTGGAGGGGCAGCGGGTTTGCAGACGGCCTACTTCGACATTTATATCTCGGATTACCGGTCGCCTCAGAGATGCGATCCGTATTCTCGGAATCTGGATTTTTTGCCTGATTTTTAAAGACCAACTTGTATTTTGAGTGGAGTGTCCCTTCAACAGAAAATACTATATTTTGTACTGGTGATGGTCATTTAATTTGTTACCATGATCAGGGGGGAATGAGGGGGAGAAGAGTCATAGTTCCTATAGACTCCCTTTTGTGTTGTAGGGTTGTATAGGTCAAACCTTTGCTTGCTGATACTCAAATTGGAATAGAGAGGGAGGAATGGGGAAGATTGCTGGCAGAAGGGGTAACAATTATTTGCCTGCTGCCATTTAATAAGAAACCAGAAAGGCATACTCACCGGCACCTTAATCCTTTTGTCCATGCTTATTCAGACAGTATTTGGGCCACTTTGAACATACTATGCTGTGTATTGTACTGATAAATTTGCCAAAGTGTACTGTCACAATGGCTTCATGGATGAAGAGACATAAATATGGTTGCGAATGTTTTAGCTTCAGGGCGAGCAAGGAGAGAGAAACACATTTACTGGCGACTGTGCTGCTCCTGGTGGGTGGATTGATGAAGTTTGAATGTGTTCTCGTCTATCAATTAATATTAATAAATGACATTATTAATTTATAATTATATTGGGACACTCTTAGCAGTTAGAATGATCGTGAACCGAGTGAGTCAAACAATAGTGTTAATTCAATCTAATCTCTGAAGGCAATGCTAAAGTAGACATACTAAAACATTTGAATCGCAATTCGTGCCACAATAACGTGAATTCTGCAATACTTTGAAGAATTATAACAACGAACTACTCGAAAACGTGATTTTAACGATTCAAATATTGCCGATGACCCAGAACGAAAACGTGCATTTGTTGGCAAAAAAAGGGTAGGATATAGTGGGCTGTACAGTACGTCGTGGTGCACACAGTATTAGTTTATAACTACTGGAAACAGTCTTCGCCATTCGCTTAAGACAAAAGGAAAAGGAAAAGGTGCCGGTGCTAAACATAGCTTCGAAGAGGAAAATACAACGGAAAACTTGGGCCCTTACAAACTTGTCACAATGGATATGCCTTTGTTTCTCCAGTATGGTCCTACGGAGGGTGCTCCATCTAGTAACCACGTGGAGCACATCGGTACGCCGATGCCACCACCGAATTCTCCTGCGGGCATGAACACAGCGGCTGAGCTAACGAGACCCGTATCCATGGCTGAAATTTTGCCATCCCCAGAAGCGTTGAATAACACGGACACTGAAATCCCAAGAGAGCCAGAATGTAAGGATCGATTCAGACAGCAGGGTGGGGAATCTTTCTTGAGGACCCAGTCAGATCCTGATATTATAACTCTCTACCTGACGAATCAGATGAACCCGCCCGCTCCATCAGAGCTGAGCCGAGGTAGTAGTAACCCGATTTTAGATGTCGGGACACCAAGCCCTAATCCGTCCAGCCCTAAGCCGCCCAGCCCTAAGCCGCCCATCCATAAGCCGCCCATCCCTAAGCCGTCCAGCTCTAAGCCGCCCAGCCCTAAGCCGCCCATCCCTAAGCCGCCCATCCATAAGCCACCCATCTCTAAGCCATCCATCCCTAAGCCGTCCATCCATAAGCCGTCCATCCATAAGCCGTCCAGCCCTAAGCCGCCCGTCTCTAAGCCGTCCAGCCCTAAGCCGCCCATCTCTAAGCCGCCCATCTCTAAGCCGTCCAGCCCTAAGCCGCCCATCTCTAAGCCGCTCATCCCTAAGCCGTCCAGCCCTAAGCCGCCCGGTTTAAATCTTCCCCCACCTTTGTTATATGTCGGCATCCACTACCCGGGGCGTCTACCTTGGTCCTTCCCATCTAGCCTCGTACCAGATATCCATTCTGAAAGCGTGTCATCAGAAGAACCTTCGGGCGAAGACACCGGTTCAGAAAACTCCAGTACACCTACCAGCGTATGCCACGAAAGACCTCCACGACAGACACATGACCGGAAGTTCTCATCAAATTCCATCTTTTTGATGCCGGATTCAGCAAATAGAAACAAGCAAGACGTCGAAATCCAGGAGGGAAAGTCCTACAAGAAGGAACAGTCCCAGAAGGGAACGCCCGACGAGAAAGAAAAGTCCCAGGAGGGAACGCCCGGAAAGAGGCGAAAGTCCCTGGAAGATCAGGTTCAAGAGGAAAAGTGGTGGAACTCCTTTGGCAGACTGTTCAGGAAGAAGAAGTAGGTGACGGACGCATCACCTGATGAAACCGAGGAAACAGTAGTTCCTCAAAAAGTGAGTGTAGATCGTCATGTTGCATTGTGGAATGCCTAAATGACTCGATTTTAATATTTTTTTCAGAACCAAGGCGTTTAGGTCATGCTTAGCCGTCTGTTTGCAACAGACGAGATTCCTCTATCCAAAATTTTAGGTAAGAAAAAGTAGGAGCGTATTTGGCAAATCCGCTCAAGTAGTAATTTTCATGTTGGGAATTATTGACCAAACGCCTCTTTGGCACACACAAACTTTGGATGAGGTGGCATCTTGCAATAGGAGGCATTGAGCTGAGCGGTTTACGACAACTATTTTCCTTGCCAATTGGGAACCAAGATCAACCATTTTTCAAGGAATCAAACCGCAAGAACTGTAATTATCCGAATTAGCTCAATACTTTCTAACGTGAGCGATTAATGCCGAAATGCCCCAGTAAAGCATCCAAATGAAAGAAATTTTTTAGATGACATTAAAAGGTGAAGGTGGAACCTTGGACTTTTACTTCATTTTGCACTTTTCTGCATTTTACAATTTCTCACAGGATTTTGCACTGCATACTAGTAGACCTACCTCGCTGAAACTGGAAAGACTTAACCTACAATGGTGTATGCTCAGAATGCCCCCTTGAACCAATAGTATATGCTCAACTGAGTAGATTGCTTTAGTCAAGATCATTTTAAGAGGTTATTTCAGGAGCCTTAAAGGTTTTATAGTTTAACATTTGCCGGTTAAAAAGTACACTAATTGGTCAGTTCCAAAGTTAATTAGCCCACCATCTATATGAACAAGTACAATGCATGAGAGTCATGTGCAATATTCAGTCTGCACATCATTGTAGGAGATGGTCGTAAGATGCCTGAAGCACATCTGAAGTAGTGTAGGAGAGATCGGGGTAGGTTGTAACAAGGTAAGGTTGTAACATCGTCAATATTAGCTACGTTAGGGAAGCCCTGATGTTGAAACTCACACAGCACGTGCCAGTATGGCCTCTTCTAAGCCACGCAAAACTTAGGTTACCAGTTTTTTTTTTTTTTTTTGCTTTTTGCTTATAACCGAACCTCATTTAACTATTTAGTTACTAGTTGTGTAGCTGAAACTTTGCTATTTCGATTATGCCATCATCAAGAGCTTAGGTACTATGGGCGCCAAAAGAATTGACCGGAGTTGATGGGTATATAGCGCCATGTACCCATCAACTCCGGTCAATTCTTTTGGCGCCCATAGTACCTGCCAAGATTAGCGGAATTAAAATCAGGCTGCTTTCCCTATTGCCCTAGTTCCTGATGAATATTTGAATATAGCAGTTTGGCTTTTCCATATGATGATAGTTGACTACTGACGGAAACAGGTAGGCTTCTCTTTTTTTCTTTGCGAAGGGAAGATTTAGAACTGATTTGAATTTCCTGAAGCAGGTAAATTGCAGCAAGTAATATCCTCTTCAGACCTTTTCGCCATATAGTTTTTATATACAGGGTGGTCCAACTTCAAGTGTCGTTTTATAACGGCTATTAATAGAAGCGCTTTACGATTATCGTAGCAGCCACGTGTAAAATGGCCCACTTCGGCGCCATCGAAAATATTAGCTGTGTTTCGTTTGCAGGCTTCCCCCTTGCATTACAGGTCCATGGTCCATCTGGTGCCTTGGACGTCACCCATTTCACCCAGGCGCATCGCAGGTCATGTGTGCACCTCCTTTTTTCCAGGTCAACCCAGCAGCAGGGTTGATTACATGTGTGCTGCTATTGGCAGCTAATATTTTCGATGGCGCCGAAGTGGGACATTTTACACGTCGCTGTTACGTCATCGCAAAATCACTGCTATTAATCGCCGTTATAAAACGACACTTGAAGTTGGACCACCCTGTATACAAACATCACACTCCTTTCTCTGAACAGTGACGGTTTGCCCTCTACTAGTTTGTCCTCTTGTGTACTGCTCTTACCCCCACCAGGCACCAGTATACAGTCATTGTCACTGTTGGCAGAATAAGTGCATTTAAAGCTACACTCAACGTGTCCTGGGCACGATTCACTATCTGTAGGCATAAGTCTACCGTCCTGTCGCCTATCTTTGCAGCTTCTCCAGTATCCCTTGCAATTTCTGCCATACGCCCATACGTATAATATCCCTAATCCCCCTTCTTTAATCCATATTATTTCTAGCAAGATCCTCCACTAAAGGTGACGCATGACACTGAATGTAATAACGATAACGTGACTTGCGTTCAGAAATGAAGCCAGTCTAGATAAAGGGTGTTTTGGGGCTGGATTATGAACGGGGGAAATTGACTCCATGCAGCCTCCTTCTTCCCCTTACCTTGCTTGGGGACTGTTTTCAGGAAGGAAGGAAAAGGAGGCTACCTTTATTGCCTCGGTAATGAAATTTGACGACCACTAGTTTAGTCCTGCTACTGGGTTGTACCGACGTATATTGCTGGTGGACATTGTCGGTTTTTTAAGGGTGTTGGGGAGGGGGTGTGACAATCAATTTGTAGGAAGATTCCGTTAGATAAAGTAGATATTATGAGGATGAGTCGATGAGATGTTACAAGTTGTGCAACATTGACTTTCAACAATATCAAAATTAAGTAGTTAAAGGCTTGTGATGTTAGTACAATTCCCTGTGTCCATTCGATAGCTATTTAGCAGAAAAAGAACATTAATATGTTGGTGCATGTCCGTGTATAAGCATATACACGTGACATATCAGTTTTCCTATATGCACATCAATTTTTTTGCAGGCTATTCATAGAGGGGAGATAATTAATGCAAATGTGAGTGAAATAGGGCAGGTGTATCGACGCCATCGGTTTGCAATTTACCGTTAGCAAACAAAAGAACACAATAATGAGATTACGTCACATTTGTGCGCATAATAATTTGCATTCGGGATGAGCAAATGCGTGGTCAACTGCAGCGTGTATGAAAATGGGTGCCTCTATTGACATGATATGCAGCGTAGGTTGCAGCAATGTTTTTGATTTACATTTTACAAGACTCCTGCAACTGTCATGTTCTTATCATTTAAAATTAACGTATACAGAATGGAATATTAAAAAATCGCCGAAAAATTCCAATTAGATACGTTAATATTTATTTGCAAAATAACCGATCTGACCAACCTTTAATACTGAACTTTGCACAAATATTTTTGAACAAATTTATCGCGTACTTTCTGCATAATAATTCAGGGTTAGCATAGAACATCAACACTCCTGAGACTTCAGGAATCGAGGTGGCCCAAATGGAAAGCCAGGCTAATGAGAAATGAGACGTGCATATACCCAATATGAATGGTAATGACTACAAAATCCATACTATATGCATGAATGAACATCCCATTCTTAATACTGTCGTTATTAGCTTGGCTATTTCTTTCCTTTCTCACTGTTATTAATCCTTCATTTCCCAACTTCGTGAAAAGTTATTAGTTGGCTTATAGCTCATAGAGCTGTGGTGGACAGGGAAAAGCAGGAGAAAATAGATGTGTTTTTCTGCACATAGTTTACGCGTTGTTCGTGAAATTCCACGGCACCGGTACGTAAATCATAACACACTGAAACTTCTCTTAGCGTGCAAGGGTTGAGGATGACAAAGTTTCTGAAGTTCTCGAGAGCATACCAAAAGTGCATAGCGTGGTTACAAAGACCACAGACGGACTACAAATAGAGGAGAGACAAATTGGCACTCACTTCTCCAAGAAGCATAATCCTCGTCATTTTCGTTGTCATCTGGCTGACGTAAGGCGTGGATACCAAAGTCAGTCATCTTGAGGACGAATCGAGAATCTACGACGCAGTTGGAAGATTTGAGATTGCCGTGGGTGTGAATCTCGCTGTGATGCAGGTAGTTCACTCCCTGCATGATGAAATATTATATCATTTTATTTTCTACAATATTTATTTGAGTGAATAAGTAAACAATATGAATATATGCATGCGATCACCTATCCAGATTTGAGCTGACTTTAGGAACATCCTGCATAATTGAAACAATGAATCGGTAATACCTTGTGGACCTCGATAAAATAATTACCCGTGCGCTATGACGATAGGTGATTTTAATTGGCTGATGAAATCCGGATGATGATTCAAGAACTGAATTCGTAATGACATGAAGCTAGATGGGCCAGCAATTAATACAACGCTAGTAACATAGTTTAGCACGCCCTAAATGCTTCATTATTAATTATTGAAATTTGCTTCTCGATGTCATATAGAGAGTGGATTGTGGAGCAGCCGCGCTAATATCTGACCATAATGAAACAAAGCAATGTTTGAATTTTGCAGAAGTTACTGTACGGATAGTACGGAAGTTGTTGTACGGATAGGTTATTGAGGGACTATAGCATTCGACGCTTTGTTATCTGCGTTCATATGACGCCAATTAAACTGCATGCACTGTCGTTGAGGCAGGGGCGATGTCCTGTGACTAAATGGGGTCTTTGGCGAAACCAGTGAAATGCAAATTCGTATTACTCTATTTGAAAAATAGTAAATATTAAAAATTTATCAGATTGTTATTACTTGCTGAAGTGCCAACTCATAGCTATTGAAAATATAGGCCCCAATCGAATAAATTATTCAAATGCTGAATCATATTTAACTATAGATCTACGTCACTTCTTAACTGACTGCGAGAACTGTAACATAAAAGACAAAGATGCGTTATAAGTTACTAAATACAGTATATGTTGCATTAACATATCAATATTACAATATTACTGCTTTATAGAGAGTGTCTGGTTAAGATATGAAACGTCACTTGCTATAGGAAGGTTCAGAGGTCCATGTTAGGTGCCAGTTGCCTTTATTGTCAAGATTTTACGCGCCTTTCCTGGGTTATTTGAAGCTGGTACCTTGCCTACACATTTTCAATATATTGTAGCCTAGATATTAGGGCCGTACCAAAATGATTCACAATTTATTTTTTTTTACCAAAAATACAGGGACCATGCAGGTCGGAAAATAGGCACACACTATCGATAGAACCCTCCCGGAGCCGAATGTACAGGAGTCATGGGTGTGGAAACCTCTCTAGGCCCCCCCAGAAACCACTTTTTGGAGGTGGGACGCACATAGTACTACCGGTCAACTGCTCAGTCAGTAACTATCAACAATGTCCTTAAAATGGCGTCGGCGAAGGAATTTTTCCATGGATCTTGCTTTGAGTGCTTCCACACCCACCGTACTCCCCTGGCCTGGCCTCCAGTGACTTTGTTTGTTTGTTTGTATGTAATACCCCGTGATCCAGGGGCCCTCTTAGGGGAGGGGGGAGGTTCCCAAGGGAGAGCGTTCTTAAGTAGTCATTTATGACCCTTAAATATACCAGAGTTTTTCTCTTGGCCATGGCAGAGAAGGGAGTGCTAATTCTGCCCGGACATGTCGCGACATGTCGGGTAAAAAGCGGAAAAAGACCCGACCAAGCGAAGGTGACTGCCTGACGCGGACGGGATTTGAACCTCGGACCTCCTGCTTGGCTGGCCAGTAAAATAGCCACTAGACAGCCATGCCCCCCGCCTCTAGTGACGTTCACCTGTTCGAACATATTTAAAAAGTCCCTTCGCCGATACCATTTCGAGGACATTGTTGACTGAAGAGTTGTCCGAGAGTCGGTGCGCCGCACCACCAAAATTTAAGTGGTTCCTGGAGGGCCTGGAGAGGTTGCCCAGTGCCAGTGAATTCGGCTCCAGGAGAATTTTATCTATAATGTGTGCCTTTTTCTACCTGCATGAGCGTTGTGTCTGTGGCAAAAAAAAAAAAAATGTAAATAATTTTGGTACCGTCCTCGTAGTTTAATAATTTGTCCTGAAATGACCCTGTGGTATGTAGCCTACAACCCAAGTTATGATTATCAAGCATCATCAGTTCTATGTTCTAAAATTAGACTACCGGTACCTAAACAAAAGCTTCTCAGTTCAATTATCAATGAAAATCATTTACGAGGGCTATATTATGATAAAAGTAAAAATATGTGGGACGTACAGTACATAAAACGAGCCTACAGGGATCGGGTCCGAAGTTTTGCCATAAATTTTTATAACCTTTCCTGATGTGAAAAGCACATCTGACGTTTCATTTCAAGTGCCGGTAGTTGCATTTAGGACAGGCCTATGCGGTCGTCGAATATTTATGCTCATTTGCATATAAAATAGTTCCTTATCAATTTGTCAAGCAAAAATAATAGCATGCCCAATGGTTTAATACGCCTGAACTATACAACTTTTGATAGGCAATCAAGGTCATATTCAAATCAGATTTTTCTGCAACCGATTTTGGATCATATGACCAGCAGAGTTGCTGTCAAGTAACAAGCCTCCAACTACATTCGGCGCGGTTGATTCCAGCGTATTGATCTACCTGGGATCCAATACTGGTTACATTTCTTTACGGACACTCTGCCATCATAAATCACCCAGAGCTTACCTTTACAATATCGTGCATGAGCGAGTATCGAAACATCCAGTCCAACTTGATCTGCTCGTTTTCGAGAATATCCTGTAGGCTACCTTTAGGGCAGTATTCGGTGATGAGACAACAGTTAGGTGGCTCCACGCAGGCGCCAATGAAACGGACAAGATGGTCATGGTGGAGGTCTTTCATCTGGAGACAAATGGCCAATTAGCAGAGTGCTAGCAAGGGCGGGTCATTGTTGGACAGCAGAAGGAATTATCGGTTGGAACTGAATGGGTTTCAGGCTCGATTTCTTAGGTTGCTTAAGAAAAACTCACTCTTTTAAGCTCTAAAAGAAGATCTCGGTTGAGGTCAATGCGGGTCTTATTGAGCTTCTTGATGGCCACGATGCTGCCCTGGAAATGAAACGGGACGGAAGTGACGACGTCCGGTATTAGGAGACACTTACGGTGTTAACCTTGTAAAATCCTGTACTGATGAACATTTGCTTGTGCTGGGCAGAGGCCAAATTGATGCTATCGGTCGAGTAGTTGCTCTGCGAACAGACAGGACTTTGATCACTGTTGGCCACAACTTTGTCCATCAGTCCTCAGAGTGCGTCAACATCATCAGTAGAATGAACATGACAAAAAAAATTTGACAAACTTGCGACATTCAATTAGCGCTAGTGACCATCAGGAAAAAAAATCTGCATGGCGACGGTCCAAATTTTTTGGGGACCAAGTTGATGCAGCCTGATGACGTAAAAGCAAGGCTATGGCAGCTTCCATTACCAGAATGCTTCCTCTGGCCAAAGAAAGTCTGCTGCCCAACTTTCCAGCTTTGCTCAGTCGGTCGTGGCTCAGCACCAAGATGTCTGAATAGTTGACCCTCCAGTTCATAGAAGCAATGGCGGCCTCCAGCTTGTAGTGTCTGTAGTGTAGAGGAGAGTGGGGTGGCGGGGGAAGCAGAGGTCAGGAGGCTGAACTTTGGCCATAGTGGCCTTTTAAGAGAAGCAGGGTTCAGAGGGTTCAGGGCAGTGTCCAAAGTGGGAGCAAGGAGTGGGCCCGGGGTTAAAACTCAAAGCTAACTCTTGTTGCTGAGGAGGTTCTTCAGGATTGAGGGAGAGGCAGGAGAGAAGGGGAAAAGGGAAGCACTTGAAGCGGGATAATTTTTTGAAAATGGCGCCCCTGACTCAAAAAGTGTAGTAACACGCGAAGAGCACAAGGGTAGTGCGGAGGAAAGAATTTTCAAATAAATGCACTGGCTAACAGCGTCTCATACCTGTAAATAAAGAAGGCTGCGATGACCAGGATGAGTACCACGGTGCTCAGGACGATGCTGGCGATGGCGTAATCGGGAAAGGCTGTCATAAAAGTTTGTAAGAAAGGGTTTGACACATTGACACACTTATAAAATGTCACTGCTCACTGTTGTCTGGGCATTTGGAGCCGTCAAATCCACATGCAGGCGTATCAGGCGGTGGGGATGTCCTACCTCCTGCCCAATGGATCTTCTTATCCTCCACCATCACCAGCATTTTGGTGTCCCCATAATAATTAGCCACCACCTAAAAAAATCGGACCTAATAATAACCATGTCCGGCAGGCTTGCTCCAACTTACCTCAAAGTTACCAGTCTCCGGATCCATATCCAGCAGCGAATAATCCGCATTACGGTCACCATTGGCATTGATACTGACATTCCCGGTGATCCCAGTGAAATTTCGGTTCCACATTCTGGCCGTGATGCTTCGGCCATCTCTGGCCGTCCCATTATTGGCCAGTGTCTCGTTGAGAGCCATAGAATAGAGCACAACTGCATCGTGGAAGGCAGCCACAAAGGGGTTGACAGGATCCTCGTCATACGAATAGTTGAACTCCGTGGAGGCCAAATTGCGAACGCGGTCTGAAAAGCTAACCGACCAAATAGAGACGACTGAGATTCCACAGACCTCTTTCACCTTCCAAGTCCCTTTTCAACATTTCCAGCTTCTCTGTGGGTCAGTAAGGAGCTTGTCCACGTGACAGAGATTCAGAGTACTTTGTGGGCAGGTTAACGTTACAGCAGGGTAGGGACAAGGGATGCACCATGACCACTAGTAGGGTAGGTAAGATGCTAAAGTCGGCGCCAGATCGAAATAACGTCGTAATACCGCAGGCACTTGTAGATGCAAATTGTGCGATGTTGTGAGGTCATGGCATGTGTTGCTGGAGGTTCAGTGTGTATGGGGTATGATTAATGCAATGCAATGGCGTACAGTGTTGGACATGAATCGCGTCATACTGCGGCAGAAGTGCAAATCGAAGTGTGAGCCATCATGTGTGTAAGAATAGGGAGGCCTTGAGTGACATCACCGGCTGGGGGGTAATGGAGAAAAGGCTTATTCCCAGCCAGTGATGTCACCCAAGGGCTACCATTTCTTACTCGCACGGCTCGCACTCTATCACTTCGATTTGCACGTCTGCCGCATCGAAAAATGTCGTTAGACGTATGACGGAATTAATGTCCAGCACTGTACCGAGGCCGCCTACGAAGGAGAGATATGTGATGTGGAATATGAAATAGGCAGGTTTAACGAAAAAAATAGCTGTGCGAGAAATTTGATTAGTGTGGGGAGTTCTAGTGCTTTTCAAAGTCAGATGCTACATATTGAAAAATTTCCGTAGTTAAAATGCAGTGCTGCTTTAAATATTAAACCATTGCGGGAGATAATAATCGCATTAGAAGTTGTGGGCTTGTACCAGTGCGAGTGTAGCAAAATTCCTAACTGAAAAGTAACTATGCATGGATGCAGCTTCCGGCCTTTCAGTTTAATATAACACTTTTTTGAAGAAAAAAAACGTAATTAACTGTCGGCTACACACATCCGACAGGTCTTACTATTTTTTGGGATATCGGTTTATGACTAAAGATGGAATAGATTCGTATGAATAGTTTTGGCTTCGATTGGTTTCAATGATATATCTTGCCCATTGTAACACCAATACTGTATTAGGGCTGAATATTAGAGTGCATGGTACTTGAATGACGTAAATCCCAGTTGAAACAGAAATGAAGGCATTTCCACCAGAAAGGGTATGCAACACCATACGCTCCAACTGCGTTATAGGTCGAGACCCAAGGTCAAACTTTACAGCGGATGTTGTGGTGCCGCATCTGGTGTGGCTCGAGGGAATTACACAAAACTATAGAAAAAGTTGGCTCGTTGCTTACTTTTTATATGAAGGCGTGTCTGGAGTCCTGACACTGACTGTGAGCACCATCTGGTAGGCCTTCTTAGCCAGCTGGTTCTCTTCATCGTCTGCTCCTTCCATCTCCCAGGGCCTTTGGCTGTGGTTGCTCCTGAAAGCAAACCACGGAGGAACAGTTGGCTCCCAGTTTCCCATTCAGTTGCGAATGAATCCTGCTGAGTATTATCTTTGCACATTCACACCCGTTTCTCCGGAAAATGAGATTTGGCTCTTAGGAAAGTAACGGATGGGGAAGCCCCGTGATGATAACCCCCCTTCCTTTTCTCGCACCCTTCCAGACGGAAAATCAGGTTGGCCAGCTATTTTATATATATTGGATCGATATTTTTGAAGGGTTGAAGGAGGGGGGAAAAATCATGAGAAATGCGCTACTAGATTTTTGGGGTTTTACGGACCAGGTCTTACAAGAAAACAAAGCCTTTTTTGCTCCCTTTGAGTCAGATTATTGTGCAAGTTCTTTGCAGTTTTTTTTTTTTAATTATAAAGGATCCTGGCTTTGTAATTTCGTCATGCTGCTATTCAAATGAAACTTTCAGCCACGTTTGTGGTCAAAGAGTGGCTTTTGCATTTGTTAGACTCAAGTTATGCACCAATTTGTCCTCCCTTCTCCTTTCTGCTAAGCTCAACAACGCGGGTAGGAATCGACCCAGAAAGGTCCCTTTTTGCATTATCATATTACGGAAATTCAAATAATTTATCGAGAAGCTTGAAGATATTTGCAGATTTTTGACTCAATAAGACATGGAGTGTAGCTACCGCGTATAAAAGTAGTTTCAAGCATTGTACACAGGATGATCTGGCAGCGTCAGTAGACTTTTTTTTCCCAAGAAGTTTCGACCCGTTTGCATCCTCCTTTTGGCAACTTTCTACATTAACGTAATTGGAGTCGGAATTAATTGTCATGCGAGTTTGGCAGCAGTTCGCGACTCGGAGACAGGCAATGTCATTTTGATGTTGCCCTGGAAGGTATTCAGCCAAGTTCAGGGTGGAAAACCCTTTGTGTACAGTCCGCGGTGGCAAAGAGGAGATCCAGGATTAATTGTAACGCAAGAAGTGCATCTTGGGGGAGACATTAATTGGACTACATCAGGGGCTAGCGAGTAACGTCGCATACGAACTGGTAACAAATTTAACTTCGAATAAAGGACTCTCTCCTGGGGGGCATCCTGCCAGCAACGGTGGTGTGTGGCTTTCTCAACGGGCTACTTACCCACGTACCGGCGAGTGCACTAGTGTCGGATATAATTGTTATGTCCGCACGGTTGATTCTAGGGAGGTACGGAATAGTACAGGACGGACCACTTACCCCATTTTCCCCCTTTAAAAAAAAAAGTTTTTTTGATGGCGGGGAACTTATGGGTATAAAGATGGTAATTGCACAAATAGATTGCGGGCGGGTAAGTGCTTTTCCCAGGTCTCTGTTTTTTACGTTTGACATACACGGCACGTTCTTAGAGAAGCCTGCACAAGCTCCCAAGGTATCGTCTGGTCAGAACCTGAGCTGCATAGCTCAGCAACAACTTTGCCGTTTTTACTGCCCCTCTGTGATCTACGAAACGGAGCAGGACTCTTGATCAGGATAGAGATGAACACACACAAAAAAAATTGCCAACTAGCGTGCCTTTCTATGGAGACAGCCTTTTTTTCTGGGAAAAGATGCATGGATGCGCAGTCGAGTGTCGAGCAGAAGTATATTACAAGATATATTCAAAATGGTTGTGGCTAGATCGTTATGGCACCAACGCGAGACACTATGTCAGGAAGCTGTCTCAGTTTACGAACGGCAGCATAAATGTGTACGAGGTAGAAGTTTTTTTCATCCTCCCCAACCCCTCGGCGAATTTTGACGATAAAATTACAAAAAGGCTATATGATCTAGGAAGCCTTCCGACATCAACGTGTTAATGCATGCAATATATTTGGGCCTCAGGAAAATTTGGTCCAAAATTAGGCCTTAGGAGTCGCCCATAAAGCACGTCACGTTGTTAGGAGGTAAGGTAAGGGTGGCATATCTTTCAGGATAAACATTGTGCTGGTGACTGTACTTTTTGAGCATACTAGCTGCGGCACCCGGCGTTGCCCGGGAAGAAATGAATGAAGGGAAAACACCTGCCAGTACCACCATCAACTGTCTGTCTTTCTGTGTGTCCGGCCACCAATGCCATCTGTGGTCCTGCTACTCCAACACCTTGAACCTCTCCCGCCTGTATAACGGCAACCGTCATTTGCCTGCCATCTGTAGTCAACCCCCAACACCTCCATCCTCTCCCGGCCTGGGGGTGGAGCACAGATGGCAGGCAAATGACGGTTGGCAGGCGGACAGACAGACAGAGAGGCAGACAGAGAGACAGACTCACAAACGGATTTATTTATATAGAAGACTACATTGCAAAAAAATGAACATTTGCGCACAGCTCCAGTCTGAGACGTACTGTACATATCCTGCAATTATCAAGCTTCAAAATGTAATGTGTGTCCATGCATATAAAAGAAACGCAAGAGGCCCTGCGTTATATAATCTACCGCACTCCTGTCAGCCATTTCCATAAAAGCACCTCGAAATTTAAGCCCTAATTGCACCGCTGACCAATTAAGCCACCTCAGGATGCTCAGGAAAACTATGGCCCTCGGCTCCCTAGCCCTATCTCCCGTCATCCATCTCCGGCTATAAAACTGACATAGTATAGCAACGTGGAGCCATCTCGCCTTCGCCAAGAACAACACCCAACTTTTTTGAATTGCCAAAATCCAGTGTGTATCCAGATGGTCAGCACCTAATAGCGTGGAAATGATGATGGCCAGATAGGGCACGTGGTGGTCTACAACGTGATGCGAATGTCCAGATGGGTTTAAAGCTTGCGGTCAGTGCAAGATAGGGTTTATAACACTATGGCACAGACTACATGACCAGAAATCTGCACTTTTCGTACGCTGAAAATATCCGGGGTTGTTTACGTGGTGCCGCCAGCCTTAATCTATCCGCGAATCCGGGCGTGATGAGTCCTTAGGGACACCTTGGGTATTGTGCTAGAAGCTTACTTGGACAACTCCACGTTGAAAAAGACGTACTCTCCTCGGTCGGCCATGTGTAGTTGTTCGGCAGCTAGAAGCAGCTTCCGTACCGTCAGTGGGTTGGCACAGAGGACCACAACTGCAATGGAAAACAGACCGGGATTTGACGCTTCCGTGATTCACCTGCAGGTAGAGGTATGGAGCAGGATAGTTCATCGACATTTCCACCACTAGCCACTCTGGGGCAAATAATTGCACTTGCTGAAGGAGGCCATATGTCACCTGTCGGCACTTGCCACTGGATGGGAAATGCGTCCATTAGGCTAATTTATCTAGTACGGCGTGTGGGGCGTTAAGCAAAACGACCGCTATCAAATTGGATGGGAAAGAAATCAGTGATGAAACACAGGCGGTGCACGATTCATAATCGACAGCCTGATATTTACGATACTATCATTTTTTAAATCGGCAATTATCGGTGGTTAATCCTTTCAAATGGAACTAACAGCGTTCGGTAAATAGATGAGAAATTATTGCAGTCGGTACTGAAAATGGCAGCAGACTGATTGCCATAGGAAACAATCATGTCTCACGATGTGGTTTTTCCATTAAATCCAATGAACCTTTTTAGTGAACGAACGAATGACCAGCTTATACTACCAGTTGGGGGGCCCAATACGTGCCAAGTAATTTGAAAAATAAATGGAAAGCACGAGTTTGTTTGCCTAGGGCTTTTCGGACTCATCGTTTCAATTGAAGGGAGAGGGGGGTGGAGGCCTTAATGAACAAGAGAACTAAGCGCAGGTTGGGATTGTACGTGATTGTGAGAAAACGAGCTTTGAAGTTTCTGTGTACTACGGATACTCCTACGCTTGGTGTTCGTGCATTGGGTGCGAGGGAGGCAATCTTGTATACAGTTTAACCACATTTTTTTAGAAGGAGAAAAGTTGGGAGTTTTAGCTCTCGTACCTTCTGATTCAATGCACTATCGCTAATTAACCTGTGTTAGCTCGTAGAGAAAACTCCAAATGGGTATACTGTATAAACAGGAAGGATTTAATAATATGTGTTACATCAGGAGATTATCATTAACAAACGACTATTCCAAAATATTTGAATTTAAAATGTGCGCCTGCATATAATAATTTTTTGTAGTTCTACTTGATTTAATGCAGATTAATGTGGAAGCTTCATATTATGTAAGCATGTAAATGAGAGGAGCACAACATCGCCTTTAATGCTTTAAACAGTCGTCTCAGTCCAGTTTTCAAGAAAAAAGTGTGCAAAATATATGAGTGTGTATTCATTTGCAAATGCATAAAATTTTAAATAGTGAAAGGAGTCTAAATTATGAAAGGCACTCGCTATTATTACATTCTTTCAAGTCATAGCAGGACAAAATGACTCTACAGTTCTAGACAGTATAACATATAGTGCTTGATGTTTTTTCATGTATTATAACAGTGATGTTATTACAACGAAGAAGCACATTCTGGGTATAGATCGTCCAAGCTTAAAAGGCAGAGCCCACCCACCACCTTATCCGAAATCCACCCTGCCACCCAAGCCCAAAACGCGATAACTCAGATCGATAACTCACTCGCAAAGACTCGGGATTGTAATATCATGCGTTTGACGTAAGGTACACCTCGGAAATTATCATACTCGAGACATGACAACTCCACGTCTTGGCAAGCATCGTATTGCCCTAAGTTACAGCTTGGGCTTGGGATTCAGATAAGGAGATGACATGTAAGTTGTGACGATCTATATACAGCATTATGCCTAGCAGCATTTTGAACAATGCATTTTATTGGCACAAAATAATCATGTAATGCATGATTGTGTGATGTACGAGGCACAACCATTACACAAATGAAGCAGCATATTAAGTTCCGAGCAGTGTAGGATTATTCTGTGCTTTGTTTATACTTCGCTATATTCATGTACTGTACGAACAATTCACTGTAGAATAAATGATGAGAATGGTTACAAAATACAGTATTGTTAAGATATGGAAGCTCTCTGCTACGTGCTTACAAGAGCAGAAACCCTTTTCCACCCGCGATTTTTTTCTGTAGCCAAAATGGCTACACTTTTCAATCTGTTTAAATATTCAGACACAAATCATGCACAACTTGAACACAATGGGAGCAGGATGTAACAAAGACGTCGTACACTGTACGAACAAAGTGCACACTGTCGAAGTCCAAAATGTTTCATGCGACTTTATTGACTTAGTGGTTGCCAGGTATAGTACTCCTACACCTCCCAGCATCTATTATGGCATTCCTTTTTGTTTATCCCGAGTAAATATGCAACCTTTGCGCTTCAATTGCGGTCCAGCACATGCTTTTCAAAATAATCCCCCTCTGCGTCTGTCAACTTTGGTATAACCAGGCGGGCAGAGCCCCCTATTGGAAAACAAGGCCCAACTCGCATTGTTTAGCCCGCTTCAATTATGACAGCTCTCTCCCCATAGTTAGTTCGTAATGGAGCATGGAAAATTGTCTGGTCTGTACCCTGCTGGAAATCCGGAACAGTGACAAGTCTGGTTCTACCCCATTGTGTCTTTCCATCACTCGTGGGAATTCGGCAGTCGGGATGGTGCGGGGCTTCATCTCGGGATTGGTCAACACGGCCCAAATGCAAGCTGAGACCCCTATCTGAAGGTGGGATTTGGTACGTGATCTCTGCAGGTCCCAAGTGCAGGTTTGGGATGGGTAGGAAGCATGCTCGTTGCTTTGTAGGAGCTGAAATGGGGATGAATATAGGAAGGGATTCCCTAGGGCTTTAGGGCTTTCCACGTCCACAGGCCTGGCAAGTTTCATCCTGTCTTGCCTTTTGCTTGCAGCAAGGTTCCCCAACTTTTGGGAAGGGAAATGCGAAGTGGACATCCACATCCCCACCTTTTCCTACTGAAATACTGGGGAGTTCCGCATTAAATGTAGATGAGACGCTTTGGTTGCCTGGATCCAAACAGCGCTGGATGCATCAAGTCAGGCCTAGGGACACTTTGTGGCATGCGGATGAATAATAATGAATGTAGCTAGGCCCTGGACTAATACACTCTCGCCTGCCCAAATGACTTGACGCTCTTTCATATTTGGAGCCGCACGCCGTTGTAGATTTTCGAAAGCTTTGTGTGGACACACGGCTGCGAGTCTGCATTTGTAATATCTCCCTGCTATACTACACTTGTACTGCGATGTTTATATTCATGGCGGATACTAAAAATGTATGGAGCAGTCTCATGGCCGATTCTGCCAACCCAAGCAGTACCAAAAGTTCCGTATAATACATATCTAGCGATGATTTAGCTTTTCCTATAGTGCTGGAAATTCGGGACGGCCAACTTTACTGCGTCTTCAGGCATGAAATTCTAGCATCAATGTGGAAACAATAGCAACCCAAATGTGCAGCAGCCGACCATCATTGTATAGGTTATCTGGAATGATGTATTTACTGCGCCTAAATGCCTCAATAATTTCGTATTAAACTTGAGGAACTCGTGTTAATAGCCAAACCTCCATGCTATAATTGAAGTGATTGAATTAAGACTATTGTCTTGTAGGAGGGAAGCAACGTTAGTAAGTTTAATGGTCCGTAAATTTGGATTCGGCGTTTGAGCATAACGATAAACCGTAGACTGTCCTAAAATAATTTTTGTACCGTATTTTAAGAAATTATTCGGCTTTTAATAGGTCCCGTGACCTGCTAATTGACAAGACATTACTGTAAATCGTAACTTCACTGCTACCAAGACGAATTGTTTGACTATTTTATGAACTGCAAAATGCAAAGCACACTGATCTGCATCTATAATGCAACTAGATACATAATAGAAACAGGTCTTCACGTTTGAATTCATCTCCAGCACAAACAATCCTGCATGAAAGGCTGTTAGTCTCTGCTCTCGCTCCTGTACAGAAAGGACTAGATTGAAAAGCCTGTGAAAAGGCTGTGACTATAGTTGAATTATAAGAAGAGTTCCGGATTTGTTTGCAAGAAAACCAATAGTGTCTTGTCAGGGGTCGAATTTCGGTCCTTGTTTCAAAAGTAAGAGAGGATTTCAAGTGATCTACGCAAAGGTGCGAACGGAATGCTGGATGATTTCATTTTGATGAGAGTACATATGCCATACAAAACGAACGTGTTTATGGGCCAAATCGGACAGTAATGAATTTATCTATTCCATGCAACGACTAGATAAACTGTTGATCTACATTTCATCGAGCAAGCGAATATGAGATTCTTCCAAAATGATGTGTAATTTAAAATCACTCTTATCGATTTTGAACTTCGGAACATTGCCACGTAAAATTAGAATAATATTTGCCTAAGCGCACCATTACGTGGAGCTTTTGAATTATTAATGCATTATGGCGCAAAGAATTTGACCACAGCTTAATCACGGAGCTGCCATGGTATAATTTCCACAACTCCAGTAAGTTATACCTGGGAAAATGTAGTCACTCTGAGTATAATTACACCTTTAAATATGCCATGCCCACATAGTGGGTGGAATTTTCGTCCCACTGCTAGTTACTGCTAACTTAGCAGTACCATTGACAACACTCAGTAACTAGCAGTGGGACGAAACTTCCACCCAGTCTTCCTAACGATTCATGCATCTCAATTGCTCTCAATTGCAACATTAACGGCGATGATTACACGCATTAATTGACATTTCACAATCTCTTGCAAGTAATAAGCAGGACCATGGCTGGTGCTATTGAAACCCATGGCTATTACCTAGCAGATAACACTTTAGAGCACGGATCGCAAGGGAGTGGATTCCTGGTAGGACACCCATTGCATGCATTATAAATAGGGCTATACGAGCCAGTTGTTTGCATAGCATACACCGTGAATAGCAGAAGACTAGGTGTAAACTTGCATTGAATGTTCCCTAGCACATAGAGAAGTAGTGCTGCTTGTAAACTTGAGCAAGATCCGTCGCACCGAGCTGCTTTTGGTGTGTGAATTAACCATGGAGGCTGCTCACAAGTCCCAAGATCCGGTTCCTGCCTGCAAGCCAATGTGTTAGGTCCAATAGGCCTGGCGCATGCCTGCTACTAGTACGCTTACTTTCTCTCATCCGTACTACTTGAGGCTTTTCAAACTCCAGCCTCTAGCATTCCAGTTGATTTAGCGAAACATTTTCCTCTAAAAGCCACTCGGCGGGCCCGTGGTGAACTGGTGATTATCCAGACTCAGATTACAATAGACAAATGGTGGGGGTGGTGCATGGCTATAATGTTGATTTGAAATGGTACTTGTTGAAATATTGATTGCCACAAAGAGATAGTATTTTAGGCCACTTCTCTTCCACTTTTCGTCGGATGTTCCGCTATATTTGATGACACTTGCTGCAAACCCGCTGGCGCTTGCATTAGTGCATGTAAAGTGCACCTTTGATTACAGGCGTGGAATTTCAGGGCTGTATTCAGTGGCCTAGAGTGACCCTTATGTGAATGAAAAAAAAGGAGTCAATACGCACAAATCGGTGGGCTTATACTGTTCTATAGCCTTTAGAGACGTATCAAACAGAGTGCAGCTTTATACGAGATTTTCAAACACATAATCCCCCCTGACTCTCACCTGACTCGCAGAGACATTAATACCCTAGCTTATAGCGGATTTTTAATAGGCGATATGAATATTCTACACTCCTGTCCGTTCAAGGGAACAGTATGGGCGAATAAAAAAAATAATCATAGTTGGTGATGCAGGAAAGCCACTACCACCGAATCTCCAAGCTTAAAAATTGCAAGTACTCTCTATAGCATACTTCCAATTTTTCCAAACATAACCCGGTTAAAAAACATTTCATCCTGGGACAAGTACGCTAGATCCACGTATAGCCCCGCATTTGCATTTTCGCAGCCCCATGCGGTATCATTCCCGGGAAACTAGGTCCGCCAACTGGTCTCTTTGACTCGCAAATTTGGTTTTAGAGTTACTTCCAGCGGTCGCTTGCGCCCTATCATACGCTCCCTGCATGCACCGAGCAGAAGTAAACCCACACCTAGCTTACAAAAAAATGGGGGTACACAACAACCAACACGTGCAAAAGGGGACATGCCGAAAAGGGGGTAGGTCTGAAGAGCGAAAGAGACTCTCACTGCGGGCGCGGTCAAGGAAGAAACTAAGGAGGCCTCGAGCATCCAACGGACTTTGGTCCTCGTCGAAGGCTCGATGCGGCACCTGGGTAGTAGTGGTCCGTCCAGGCGGTGCGCTGGTGGTATTCACCGGTCCTTCACCACTCTCACCGGATCCAGTTTCAGATGCACCGCGTCCAAGCGCGCTAAAGATGGCAGCCATCAGGAAATGACAGACGGAATGACCGCGTCCGCTTCCCACGGCGTGGTTGTGGTACAGCAGGCCGGCTGTTGACCATCCGAAGCGTCTCAGCATACCCACCAGCGCCTGAGAAGGCGACAGACAACTCGCAGGCCTCCATATTTTGTGCCTCCCCATACCCACAACCTTTATGGTGCTTCAGGGCACAACTCTCAATTCGAATTACATGTGTCGAGGCCCCGGTTTTTCTGCATCACCACCAGGGTTTTTATCGCCCTCTTTTTTTTTTAAAAAAAAAAAAAAAACCCGCTGCCTCGACATAATTGCATCAGCATCTCGGTGCCTACGTGAGCTGGATTATATACGTGCTTTATAGTCGGTAAGAAATTCACTGCGGAGGAAACTAGTGGGTGAGAGGTGATGTACTGACATAATGTGCCATTTGGTACCCTTGTTATTTGAAGCAGACTGTGTGACACTTTTGGGAGACGGTTGCATATATGCATGTGGTTTTAACACCTGCTGTGACCTTCCAGGTACAGCAAGGCAGATCATTTTCCATGTGTGGATTGATCAGGAGGCAGTTGGGTTATGAAGAGAAAAGGTTGTAACAATCAAGGGTAGTTGCATGTCAATATATTGCACGCGACTGTGCTCTTTGTTGTTCAGATGAAACAACGGCGGGCTTTTCTCATTTGCATGCATGTAGATCGGTACTCCTGGTATAAGAGTACGGGTGATCGATGACTATTGTTCTCGACAACGTGGCCCAGGCAATGTTGGTGTGTTTGCATCCGATCGACGTTGCAGCTGATATAGGCCATAATCAGAATCTGAGCATTGCACTCTTCATAAAAAGAGTATAAAATATGTATTTTAATAGCACTCTATCCACATATGCTCCGAACGTTGTATCTGAGTGTTTACTCTTTATCATGCTAATCAGATGATGAAAATCGGGCTTAGAATCAGGAGCGCGCAACTGCAACATTCTTTTTTGAAATATATTATGAACTTCATTATTATAATAATAATTTTGAGATATACAATTTGTTCCGATTATTTCCATGCATATAATCAATACGGACTCAACATATGGATACAAATGCTAGGAATCAAAAACGCCTGCAAACGGCAGCTACACCTTTAATAAATGTCAGCTTAATTGCATTTACTTCGGTTTCATTTGTCACATACAGTTGCCAGATTCGGATCCTGACCCCCTCAATTAGTGCCAAACGTAAACGTTACGTAATTGAGAGCTATTTCGGCCCTCCATTATTTGGGCGGATATATGCCGTTCAATATGGAGAAAACAAACATTCCAGTTCTAAACGCTTTTTGCCAGCCGCTTAATTAATCAGCGCCATCCCCACAAATGCGTGTCAGCGGTTTCCGCTAATGTTTCCGTACACTGTACTGTATGTACACTCAACGGAATGGACCGCTACGGATGGTGATTGAGGTCACAAAGGGCCAGAAATGTTTTTTACGGCCAGTTTTGCCCCATTTCTATAGAGTTAGTAATAGTTACCAAAAGATCCACAGGCATGCTAAAACCACCGCATATATTCCCAATCGTGTCAATGTGATTGCTAGTGATTCCGCGTCCTTAAAATGGCTGGATGCAGTCACTACCTCCAACCATTGTTCCATTATGCCCAGGACAAAGAAGTAGAAAGAATGGGTGTCACTCATTGTCGCTGGCTATTTTGCCCCCAAAGATTAATTCCTTGGAAATGCTTGCCTGTCCAACATCTGCATGGGATCCCATCATGCGGGTGAGCTGCGGATACTGTGTAGCCTTGTATCGGAATGCATCGGCTTGAGCACCAGCGGTCAGGACTGGTATGCCCCATGCGCTGGCGTATCTGGCCACCGGTGCCAACACGTAGTCGCAAACAGGGCCCAGGAACACATCTGAGTAACGGACATTAAGATGACTGTGCTGCCACCTGCACCACGTGCCACGCTCCCATAGCCATTTTAGCATCGCTGGACAATTGATATGACGCCGGTTCACCACAGCGTGTATCACCTTGATTTAAATTGCGGCCGGGTGTACATTAACCACGGTGACCATGTGGCTTGGCTGACGGGCGTAATTGAACATCCCATTTGTAGCATACTGGATGGATGGCCATGCTAGAAGCTGCCTGATTGAGTAGCCTACAGTGGGGGGTGTGAGAGACAATGTCATCTTTTTTTGTATACAACGGATGTTCAATTGTCTTGTCTTCCCGGTGGCGATTGGTATGTAGATGCGCGCATTACAGAAACGGAAATGGCGAAGCGTGTACCGCCTATTAATTTGATCGGACCTTAATGTACGATTCCGGTTATCACTTCTTTAGTGGAAGAACTTAACGGTACAGATGTTACTGGAGAATGCGGTCCTTCATTTCAGAGGCGCAGATTTCCTCATTTCCGCACCACCCTCCAACTCGAGCTTGAAATCTGATAACCCACTTTGAGAGCGAAAATTGTGTTGTAGAAAAGTTTTTTTTCTCCGATTCTGGTAGATTATTACGGTCGTTTGGTAACGGGAGCTACCAACTTTTGTAGGCAGTTGGTTTTGTTTACACAACCCCTCGATTGGTATCACATAACCGTGTTGGAATCCGCGTTATGGACATTTTTTATCCGTTCAAAAGTGCCCACAGGCTTTAGAAAAGAGGAATAAGGCAATAAGGTGTCGAATGACCGGATTTGAATTGGTTTAATTACGACAACAACGTATAGCGGGCTTCAGCTACTTGATACGATTAGAGGGGTGATATATGAACGTATCTGGTGTTGACTCTTACAAATACTAGTATATATGCCCGATTACCTCTGAATAGCTGACAACTGGGTAATAATAGGTTAATTCATGGGGATTATAGCAGGACATATTGATATCGCTTCGACACTGGACTGCCATAATGCGTGGTAACAAATGGATCAGTTTAATTGGAATCGTCAAACTTTAGGATTGCTCAGGAATTATGCTTCACACCAACGCTAGTAGAAAATGTAGCTATGCCATTTTTGAGTGCTTAGAGCCGACTTTGACTCTGGGCATATGGGTTATATATAGACACACAATTCGTCGTCTCTTCTAAAACAAAAGGTGCTTTTCAGTTGGTAGGTATTTTTTTAGTCCTATAACTGTACGTGGTCGTTAGCTCTGCGCTGTTCTAGGTCGCGCTGGTTTGAATAAATACAGCATATATTACGCTTAGAGCAGTCGCCCCAAAAATTGGTATGTTCATAAAATCTCAAGGGGGGGCTTTTCGTAATGAAGCTGCTATTTCCAGTTCACATCCATCAACGTATACGGTGAACCTGATAACATAAATAAGTATAGTCCTTCCAAAGTAAATAAGAGCATTAATGACATAATCATGAGGCTCGTGTAAATACCCTCTGTAGTTTATCAGCGATACCTACAGTATCCTACACTTTGCAAGTTTGTGTGAACGTAAATAGGTCAAGTGCTATTGCAGTACTATAGGTTTTTTAATGCTGCATTCTTGCTGCTGATCGGTACGCCCTACCGGTACAACATGCAGGTTGTAGTGCATGTGTAAGGCACGTTTCACATGGGCCAATTCTCTGTCCCTTTTCGTGGTCCACTTTCCAGTGGTGCACGTCTTCAAAACCACGTACAATGCTACGTGTCACATATACATCCGAGGTCGGCCGTTACAGAGATGTACGCAAGTTTGCACGTAGCCAAGTTGCACAGGCGTATGCGACTAATGACAGTCGCTCCAGTAAGAAACGTTCACCACAAAAGTTATAATGAGACCACTGATCAAGTCGCTCATTTGTGTGCGCAATGCCCGTTAAAAAGGGTCAAAAATAACGTATGACCCGGCACTGTTTCGACATACCGCTGGTAGTATATCATTGAGCGTGGTCTGGTCTGACTGTGAGTCAAACTTCAAGATTCATTCACTTTTCACCGCAGCTTTGATCAAAATTCATCCCTTGAAATTGCTGCACACGTGCAGCAGGCAGATTTACCATAGCACATCAAATTTTCGTGCCGAAGTGAGAACTTCTTCAGAGCACAGTTATACGCTCCCTGAAGAAATATATATTCGGGAGAGCAATTCGATTCCACGGGATAGCTTCAGGGCAAGCACTTTAATTTGAAAATGTGCGAACTTCTTACTACCGTAATCCTGACAGTATCCCAAGTTTATGCAAATATTTTGCCATGAAGGCAGTCGTGGAAAGAAAGCTAAAGAAATCTTAGGAAGTGACGATTTTCTTCCAGTTGCGGATAGACCTACCGTACCTATAGATTTCGTAGAGAACAAGCCCACTTTTTTGACCTATGAAAAAATCAATTTCGTCTGTGCATATGTAGTGCTGCTGACGTCCTATGATGTCAACCGCAGACATAGAGAAAATACGGCATGCTATGTTAGTTGGGGGNGGGGGGGGGGGTAGTTATGCAGACTTAGATTTGAGTTGGTTCTACTGTCGGTTTTTATTCTGGTTTATTTTTGGCTCGGAGCCTGTGGCATACCGTCCGTCCGTCCGTCACAAGGTCGCCGAATTGGCAATATTTAGCCGGCCGATTGCATTCTGCGTGTCGAGAGGTGTGGGACAATGTGGCGAGACCTGCGTGAAACCAATTGGATCGGCAATTAGCTAACGAGGCATCATCGGGAGCGTGGCAATTGGTGCTTCGGGGGAGGTCAAACTTCTGATCCCCAAACCTGCAGTCCTGTTGACATAAAAGTCGAAAGCCTCCAATGGCCCTTTGGTTGAGGAGCAACCCGAGTCTCTGGCGATGACCTGCACGTTCCATCCGGCCAAGTAGGTACGGTTGACCTCCCGGACGGCCAAGTGGATGGGCGGAAGGATCTTTTGGAGTGAGAATTGGTGGTTAGGGTCAGCCGGAGCTAGGACACCCAGCCTGAGACTCTTCTTTGGCGAGGCGGCGGCCACTGCGGCTACCAGAAGCAGATGGCGCCACCAGCAGGCCGCCATTGCTAGGACTCCTCACTGCATTTCCCACAAGCGGATCTCTTCTCCTGGAAGCTCTTCTCTCATCCACAAATCCTCCGATAAATCAATTCCAGAGTCGCCAGGCTCCCAGCTACTGCTAGATGCTGCACACCTACAGGCTCTAGAGGATATTTCACTACTTCCGGGGCAATTAGGCGGTCGTAGGGAAACGCAGCCCGTAGGTGGCCCTGCCGAACAATGGAGCGATGAAAAACGGCTGTCATCAATGGAATGGAGTACGGAAAAGGCACTGAAACATCCGGACCCAGAAGAATAAATGGCCTTTTCTAAACGCAGCTGCTGCTCTCAGAGGGAAATCATTCCAAACTCAGGCTGCCAAATTTGGACCATAAACACCCAGAGAGCGCCCAAATGATTGGAGTCGTAATATGTTACCTCACTATTCGCCTGGTAGTGTGAATGGGGATAAATATAGATGGGGATCATGGCGGTGAATCAGACAGCAACTGTAGAGGAAATTGAGCATCTACGTCATAATATCTCAGAGGGTGGGAAAAAATGGATCATGCACTCTATCCTGAGGAGCGACACCCAGAGGCACCCCTTTTCGCACATCACACGAGCTGACACTGATTGGTTCTGCCTAGGGACTTGTCGGAGAGATGTCGCGTTATTGAACTACAGAGAGGACTTGATCCCTCCGAGACTTTGATCCATCGATTGATTTCCGGGCAATAATTGCCGGTCAGGGAGGGGGCGCTGAGGACGGATGCAACTCTCCCACACGCTCTCACACACTAATCAATGAATCGATCTCAATATTTGTCACCGATGGCCGAAGAGACGGAGTTTTCCGGATCCAATCGAGCAATGCATAAAAGTTTCTAACTATTTTTTATATACTTCTAACTCTTTGCTACCGTCCTAGATCCGCGAACTACCTTTCTTCTTCAAGCCCTTTGAAGTATGCATTTGATGGAGTCTGTGTAAAGGCAAAGCAAAAGAGCCTCGAAAAATAGCGGTTAAGTGCCTTTACTCTAGGTCTCTTTTAATATGAAGCCTGAACTTACTTTCAAAGCGTTAGTTAGTTTTTTTTTGAAGAAAAAGTCAGTGGAATCGTTCCAAAAATTAGCAGGTTCTAATGATGCAAAAGTTGCTTTGAACCTATCATGCTGCTCCGACGAATTCAATGTGGCAAATGCTTCTGTCCAGGACTGTTCTGAGAGCGTGAGCAAACGTGGTACCGGTAAAATTATTCTACGCGGCAAATCAGGATATAAGACTGTAATTAACATTCATGGAGAAAGTTTCTCTCGAGTGCTGCGCCGAGGAGGCAAAAATAGGAAAAGAATGCGGTTTTCCTAGAATCCCCTTACCTCCTCCCATATTACGACGTCTCCAGCTCCTCAGGCAATTAGTGTCCCCATCCCTAGATGATGTACTCTTTCCTCCACTAAGCCAAAACACTTGGAAGGCTTGACTTGTATGAAATATTCTTTCAAATCTGCCAGAGAGGTGCGAATATCCAAAATGAAGCTTCTGGACATAGATAAATTTGAATGAAACTAGAGGCAAAAAGCTTCAGAATGGAAAAAAAAAAATCAATTCAAGTCAATCCCTTGCGCATAGCCCGTATAAAATAATCTCTCAAAGTGATTTTCACAGGCTCGAATTGCATTTTCTCTGCTTTTTTTAGAATCTCTTGGACACATTCTTTGGGAGTAGTGTGGGATAATCTAACATCAGAAATCGATTTCTGAGAGAGGGCAAAACCTTTCAGAGAGAGCGGCAACACTATCGTGGATTTGTCACATCTTTTCAACCACCTTTTGTCCCAAGCCACGCCTCATTTATTTCCTTCTTTTGCCCGTTTTCGTACATTATGTTCGTAGTATGAATAGGACCCTTTACCAGTGGGGTACATAACTTCTAAAGATGTGTGGATTTGCAACAGGATAATTTCCCTGGGGAAATGCGTGGCGGTCAGAGTTCATACGCAAAAAAAAAACACCGAGGAGTGGATGCAATTTGGACAACAATAAGAGTGGAAAGTGCCAGAAAATTAGAAATTGACATTCTGCGTGCAAAATGATGTGCCATGCCTAGTCCCGTGCAGGAGGCTCAAAGTGCCAAAAAAATCCTTCGTGGTATCCCACAGATGGCTCTGCCTGTATTTATTTATTTATTTTACACCGTGATAGGGCGGAGCTCTTTTAGGGGGGTGGCATGCCACCGTCAGTTTTCTTCGATTTTTCTGCCTCTTCGCACCTGGGTGGGGTCTAGGATAGGGACGGAAGGAAGCGGCTGTGTCCTATTTTTTACGGAAACGACCCCGTAATTATCCTGTGAGGACCGTGGGAAACCACAGAAAACCACGCCGGCCACAGGATTCGAACCCAGGACCTCCCTATTAGCAAGCGGACTCCATATCCACTACACCAACCTGTTTCGGTGGCTCTGCCTGTATACAGGGTGTTTCAACTTTTTTGTCCGAACAGTTATCGGAAAATTGCACGTAGCTGCTTCTTTGTAAGCAGTGACTTGTAAACGGTGATTTTTCGGAGGAACGGGGAATATTTCCTGCGAATCGTAGGTTGAAGCGGTATACGTGCTGCCCGCTGAAAATTGAGAGTCAAGCCTGGAAAAAAGAGGGTCACACATGCCATTGGATGTGTGACCCTCTTTTTCCCAATTCCACATTCCTCCGACACATCACCGGTTGCAAGTCACTGCTTACAAAGTAGCAGCTACGTGCAATTTTCCGATAACTGTTCAGACAAAAAAGGTGAATGTGCGCATGGGGTTCTCATTTGAACTCAATTATCTCCATTCAAGATTTTTGACACTTAGAGCCTTTGGCATTTCCACTCTTCAATATTGTATCAATAGACTATACTATAGAATCACTGCTTGGTTAGATGTCCGTCAGAGCGAATTGGAGGCAAATACCATGGAGTTATTGGTGCACTTAATGTGATTCGTTGCCGATTGTTGGCTACATTTGGTGCTAAACGAGGCGAGACTCAGCTGCGTTCTTTGCCAATGCAAGGGGAGGCTATAGATGGCTATAGACCAACCAGCGCCAATCATTCTCCATTCCATAGTGTGCATCTCGTTTCCTGCTCCGATGCTTTTCGTCCCTTTCCCATCTGCACTTCGTTGTCAGCGGAAATTTATCGTCTTGGAAAGGCATTTCCACCCTCATTTTGACATGTAAGCGGCTGCGAAAATCCGGCCTTGCATATAGGGTTCTCCGTGATTTTTGGTTTTTACCCAAAAGGGCTGTAAATTATGAAACAATTTGGATGCTATAATGAGGGAAATTCTCATTATTGCTGAGGCTTTAAGATGTGTTTAACTGGGATTTGGCAGGCGACTTGTGTAGTACAGTACAGCAAGGGAAGCTTAAAATCTTAAGGGAGTTATGAATCGACTTGTGTACAGGGTACGTCGCAGTTTTGCTAAGGATTATTATCAAGGGGAATACAGGATGCACTTTCACGCTAATAAGATTATGGAAATAATGTCGGTAGTGTAGCATGTACTTTTAAAAATAATGTAGAGTGCATACGATTAAAAAGGAGCATGTGAATAATACGCATGAACCTGTAAAAAGGGCTTTTGCTTTGATCTTTTTTACGTTATCAAAAGGGATTATGTTCATTTACTGCAATATTTCTAACTTATGCAAATATGCTCTTTTAAAACACGAAAAATATTTAAAAAGTATCCAGGCTCCTAATTGTAGCTAGGAATATACTGTACGATTATTTTTTTAAACATTTTGGCCTGGCTCTACACAACCATCAACAAGCATGGTGGTTTTATTCATAGAATTTAGCATGGCCGAGTGGTGATGTTCCGCCAGAATACGTTCGCCCGATTTTTTTTTAGGACAGATAGCACAAAAAGAATCTTACATATTCATTAAAACGCATTAAGAATGTAACAGTACAGTATCTCCGGCGGGTATAGGGAGTAAAATTCATTTTCTCATTAAGCTTAAGTTTTCTCGACTTCCAAAATGGATTTTTCTTTTCTCCGAAAAAATTGAGTCTATATCTGAATTATCTTGCGATGGAATGCAAAACTATGTCTACTGTAGATATTAACTAATCGGGTACAATTTTTTATCCATTTGGTTCACCTCTCGAATCGCGGTATATATGGAATATGAGAATTCATCGTTGCAAAACTGAAACCTACACAAACGTTTTGAAATGTGGATAAAGCAAATAGCAACAAGCTTTTTTTGCTAACTAAGTAAACAATCCTCCTCTCCTTAAAAAAAGCTTCCATTCCCACAAGCTTTTACATTTTCCAAACCCTGTTTTTGAGGCTTGAAATTATCCAACCCAACAAACGGTCGACTACACTGCCAACAATCACCACATCCTCCCTGCATAATGAGACATGTGACGCACCCTGTACTCGCACATTGTGTAAGGCGCAGGTTTCGCCAATGTCCCTGAGAGTGTCCTATGCAGCACTGGAAGCGGAAATTTAGTTAGCAGCTCACTTCCGCTTTGCTTCATCTTGTACCCGCATCCAAGTAGTACACCTCATATATCTACAAATTTTGCCACCTTTTACACCCTCAAAAAAACGCTCCACAAGTGGTTGACGCTTTGGCTACTAGATTGAATTGTTTGCTGGGTTGCTTGCTAGGCAGGATAAATAGGTAATTAGTGGGAGGCAGGTTGGGTAGTGATTGGCCCTCAGGCTACAGGTACCCCAATTTCCAGCTTTGCTGATCTGAACTGGACGGTCACTTTGATCCTATCAACGTTATTTCCACTCCCAAACACCCTGTCCTAATCGGTGAGGACAATAGGCACGTGACAGACTTTCGGATGCTGTAATTTAGACCTAGGCATCAATACTGGGGCGAAAAAGATTCTCTTCAGGCAACGGTCGATATGTCCTACACAATGGGCCTATAGAGAACTGGGACTGCTCCTTTGTGTCCGGGCCGAATCTGAGCTGGCTGAAAAATGTCCACTCATATTTGTACCCGGGCTTGACAGTTTGCTGGTGAGTTGGTTTCAGTGACAGACATTCTATTTGCGTAACAGCCGCTTCAAATCGGAGTGGAATTTTACCACACGGAAGGAGCTATTTTAAGCTCATTTTTACATAAGAAACGATCTAATGTATTCGGCCTGCAGTCAACATTGACGTGAAAATATAAATATTAATGGCTGCAGTCAGCCATATCGCAACATGGTGGTTTGGATAGGTGCTTTGAGAAGGAAACGAAAAATTAGGAGCGTATCATTTATTATTTTGTCAAAATGTCAAGTCGAATGCAATCTAACCGCAACTTTTCTGCACCGTTTGAATTATTTTGTTTGATCATACACTTGCGACCACACGCTCTATTTACAAAATGTACGCTGCATTATAATGAGTCTACAAATAGATCCCAGCAACACAAGTGGACATAGGTATTTCTGGATCTGCTTCTATTCGCACCACAGCTACAGTTCGAACGGCGACGATATTTTTCTTCAATTTTTGTCGAGCACCGTATCGTGTAAGGAAATGAAAGCCATCTGCTATAGAGAACGGACTGCAACACTGAAGATTCAATTTGCGATCTCTGCAGTGTGAAACAGTAAAAAAAAGTGAGAAAGGAATGTAAAGTATAGTAAATTCAAGTCCCACACATTCTAGTGACAAGTAGAGCGGAAGTCCCTCTAGTTTTTGAGGGACACAAATCATCATATTTTTTTGGGGCTTCTTCCAGATAGTCACATCTAATATGTGGCCTAGTAGGGTCGGACCATGTTTGTTCAACTGAATTTGGCGTGACAAGGGGCTGGGATTACAACCTAGTAACACTGTGGACAGATTCTGGACCACTGCTCAGTTGATCGTGGCTAAGGAGCATTAGGATCTGACCATGCGGATGTAAGGATGCAGGTCCGGCAAATAATTGGAGCAGATCAGGATGGGGTAGGGTTACGACAGAGATGACTTAGGAGGAGTAGCGGTGTAGAACAAACACTTAGCCTCGTTTAACTTAAGCTGAATCGATTCTTGGCCTAACCTCAGCGGCAGGTTGGAGTTAAATCTGGCAGGTAGATCTCTCATTACTCGCGTCCTTGCTTCACCTAAACGACACTATACTCCTACGTAGTTAGTAGGTATCAAGTACGGTGATGCTTCTCAGTAATTGTTTCATTACAGTCACATTATATGCTTGTTATACCACTAATTGTTTTTTTTGGTAGCGTTTTCAGGTTTTAATTCAAATTAAGGGGACTATCAGATTATGTGTTGTGATACAACCTACTTCAGCATGATATGTAACTTTTAGTTACTCTGTGAATTATATTGTTAAAACTTGTCTATACTGTAGTTCGAAACTTTAATTACAATTCAGTTCAATTTTGAAAAAAATGTGATCGATAAAAAGTTATTAAGAACTTGACAAATTTTTTTTGTGCTGTCCATGAAAAAGTACAGCTTTCTGAACTACTGGCCTTTCAAACTCCGTTTCAATTACATTGTATATTATATAACTCCAGCAAATACGGGGGGGGGGGGAGGGGGGGAAAGCACAAAAGTTATCCGTTCAAAACATTCTACTTGACTTCTGCAGCGAAACTCTCTCATACTTTTCTCCAGAGTAAACATGTTTTGACGTTGAGATGGCACGTGCTTTCCAGGCTCTTTCATGCCCAGAATTACACGGATGGTACCTTTTGTCTCCTCATATAATGCGCGTGTTATTGGGCAAGTTGTTGGCCCCCTTTTTTTTTTCTTTCCGAAAGCAATTAAGTAATGGGCGCCTCCGATGAAATGGATGTCCAATAACAGCTTCTGTACAGTAGTTGAGGATCAATAATACCGAACAGATTTTGCCAGATTCCCCCCCCCCCTCATCTTCGCTTTGCATTATGTAACATTTTGCACAACATGACACAATAATGAAGCGTATTCGGCACAAATTTGACAGCAGCATGTTAGTATCAAAATCTCTAGAGGACTGTATATGAGAGAATAATTTGATCGAATCCCATATCACAATGTGCTTTGAATCCAACAAGTGTTGATCCGAACTCTCACGTGGCCTGGACTTAAATTTTTTTTTCGGGAGAGGAAGACATAATTTCAATTTTATATATTTTTTTCCACCTGCTTCATTTCCCAAAAGAGTGGCCAAAATTGTTGTATATAATCCCTAATACTGTAATTTCTGGGTCATTTTTTTTAGAAATTCAGGAAATGGACCTCTCAACCCAAACATTTTTCAAAAATCGCAATTTCGACAAAATTTTGCTATAGGTTATATGTAACACACACGTCAGTGGGTCAGGTCCAGCCATTTCTCACGTTTAAAAGGTAATTTTATTCCCTCCCCCCCTCCCCCCCCCCAAAAAAAAAGTATTTCCACTGATATTCGACCCAGTCTTCCGAGTCAAAACATCACATCAAGTATAGTCGATACCGTTTGATTTACCTTGAGAAATTTTTTGAGTGGGTGCACGATCCGGAACTAGATGAAAAGGAATCACTTTAGTCGGTTTGGAGAAATGAAAGAAAAATACCGCACCGAACTAGCAATTAATTTTCATGAGATATGACTTGGTCATATCAGTTTTTGGGGAAATGGAGCTTGGAACGAAAACGCAAAGCCTTGCTAACTATAAGTAGTAAATGTGATTAAAAGAATGTAGGCCAGGGTCATTGAAGGGTGAAAGTGGGCGACATTTTTGAACATTTCTTTATAAAGCATAGTTGAAAAGAGTGGCAAGGCAGGTACAAAAAAAAAAGCAGCTCTTTTTAAACGAATCCTTCAAACGGAAGCTGGATTTCCAGAAAATTGAATTTCCTACAGCAAAGTGAATCCGTAATTCGGCTTTTAAGAGCCACCTGTATTGGACTCGATTAGCGGACATACGTGCGATGCATGTGGGCAGATCAAGCACCATAGGGACCTTCCACAAATTTCAGCCGCATATATACCCTGTCACGTCAAAATAAGGTCTGTCAGCAGATAAGAAGCATCGTTACTTTAGCAAGTCCTGCCCGGAAGCCTTTCAGCGGGAATAATATTACCTCCAACTGCGAGTGGTTTTTCGTCCTATATATGGAATCTGTCCATTTTTTTTTTTACCCCATCCTATTGGTTCATATTTTTTTCTCTTACTATTGTCAGACTGAGGGGAAATCATGAGAAGTCTGCTTAGTAAACGTAGATTATTCCCAAGTTGTTCAGGTTAGTTCAGGAAATCCATACGTAATGACCTGAGAAAGTTGGACCAACTTTTGGGGGAGTGTATGGCAATGAATTAATCGTGTTGGGGGAAAATTTCAAGGGGGAGGAAGTTGACATGCAAAAGTAGATCAGTCATCTGCTGCCTTGGCTTGTACCGAGACCAAAACTTTGGTCAATATATTGGCTACCCCGGTCGCTCGTTAGGCACTTTCAGATCGCATAGTTAATGTGGGTTGAGGCTAGGTACACATATGTTGTGCTCGACAGTTGCTGCCTGATTGTCGCATAAAACAACTAATGACATTTTAGGAGAGGAGGGGGAACTGTAAACAAAATAGATTACGTGGTTCTATAGGAATGAAGCGCTGGTTTGGAATAGTATTTTGTGCTCTGAGAAGACAAATGGGAGCGAAATTTTGAACGGCGACGTTTTCCAGTAGGTTCTGCCAAATAAAATCCGCTAGTTCTATCAAAGGTCTGGCAATACAAAGGCGAGAACGGCAGCCAGCCACAAAAGACGGCTGATTAGATAGGTCCCAATTTCCGGATCCATAAATAAGGACTCTGGCCTTTTTCATCACTCCTCCATTGGTGGAGAGTACCATTTCGTGTATGAACGAAATGGTTGGTACAATAAGCTGAAAATCTTACACGTTTCGAAGGATTGGGTTAATATTTGATGTAGAAGCTCGTAACTGCGTTTCTCTGGGGAAATACGTATTTCCGGTAGCTGATTTCTAACCCGCAATCAATGGCGGACGATTTAATGGCTTTAAAAAAAAATTAAAGACTTCTGATGAGCTTTTATTCAGAATATAATGTCAATCCGAGGAAGAAATTAAGTTATGATTGCACGCAAATTTTCATGGCGTTATCTGCATACAGAATATAGGACTATAGACCGTGAAACTTGATTATAGTCGTGGCGCAGATTTCCCTGGAATATACACTGGCGGGATTGGAACGAATGCAATACTGGTTGAATTGTTAGTTACTGTTCAAATAAAACGGTGCGCAGTTTTTTTTTCAAATCAGTATATTAGCACCGATAACTTAAATTTTTATTATTATTAGACTTTATTGCCGTCTCATATTTTTTGGGGTAGGAATCGGCACTCGGTTATCGCGGTGGGTGTTCCGGAATTGGTCGCACTCACAAGTCAGATAAGGCGGTGGGTGGGCTTACGATTCTCAACTTTTCTGATCACGAATTAGTGATGTACCTACCAGCAGTGGTACGCCAGATTACCCGTACGTCTATAGCCTACCAAACTTATCACAAGTTCATAGTTTGTATCCCCGTAAGCAGCTGATTCAATTTGCAAGCGTGCCGGCCGCATTCAAACTTCTTTCACTAATTGCAATACGCTTAGTTCCGCTCTTTCGCCCTATTATTCCGAACAAAAGCTCCTGAAACAAAGAGTTACGTATTCCCCCGTCACATTTGAAACCAAACAAACAACACAAAAAAAAAAATGCATAGAGTGTGACGATCCTCGAAAAAATACAACCTGGCGCCGTGCGAGGGAAAAGCAATGGAATAGTCGTTCCCACAGCGTGTTGACCACATGTCCTTCTCAGGAAGCGAAAAAATATCTCCCGGGGAAGACCCCCACTAACAGAGCACTGAAATGAGCAACGTTCAAGCGGCGCCTCCTGGCGACCGACTGACCTACCGACTTCCGGTGCCCCCTTTTTCCCCCTACCGCCCCGCGTCGCTCCTCTCCTTGCCACCTCCCACGCACATCCCCTTCTTTGGATGCCCCTGCCCCCTGGTTGGACGCGTGCGCAAAGACCTCAACATAACGCCCACCCATACCAAGCCTGCGCCCATAACCATCCAACATCCAAAAAATAATATAAAAAAAGAAAATAATATATGACAAAAGGACCTATTAGTTTGACTTGAAGACAACAAGACGTTAAGGTCTCCCAAGACATTTTTAATGCTGGGTTCCGGACTTGATGCATGGCCACTAGACGTTTGGTCGCCTAAGATTTTGCCAAATCTTGGAAGAAGACATGTAGTAAAAAGATGTGCTTTTTAAGTTCGAGAGGCTGTGACCATAAAAGAGGCACTTAAGTAATAACGGTACAAAGGAGTGGTAGCAAATGGCGTTTTGCAGGTCCTATTAAAGAGTAGTCTGCTCTTTGGCAACTTCTATATTTTTTTGTCATGGTCGGGCTAAAGTTTTGCCACTTCCGAGTTTTATTATTTATCGGCGCCTCGGGGGAAATCAGGAATGCTATTCTGAAGTGGTTTATGAGATTGGAAACGCTAGAGACAGCTTCTAAAGTAGTCACCACATGTGGAAATTTGGTTCGTCAACCAGGAGCAATTAAAGGGCAGTCCATTAAGATAATTGTCGGGCTCAAGCACACTATGCGACCCGCAAACCGACCTAGTCTTGTCATAGTTTTTTTTTTTGAAAAAAAAAAAGTTTCGCCATTATGTCAGATTTGGAGGCGAACTTTTTTCCAGCCTTCTGTGGAATCCCCCCCAGCACCAACAGCCTACCACACAAAGTTTTAGAGCAAAGTGCGTCACAGGACCCTCAAACTTGTCATACTTGGCTCTCCTTTTATTCTCCAGGGTTTGATTTTATTACTGACATTGAGAATTTTGGAGGGCGTCCCCCCCCCCCCCCCCCCTCCCGAGGCCGATTTAAATACGGATGCTGCGAAGCTTAGACAAGCAGCTTCATTCCCCATAAGGGAATGACGCAACCGGCAGATAAATACTTTTTGGATCAATACTTTCGATAGGAATGTTGGAAATTATGCAAAGCACGGATCTGTTCCAAATTTCGAAGGAGTCCATCTAAGACGGACATGACTCGAATATCCGGAGGATCATTCGCTCAACAGGTCTGTTACAGGCAGTTGTTATTTTTGCTGCTGTCTATCCCTGGCCCAAATCTGGTCTGAAGGCAAGCCAATTCCTTAGAGGCAGTGTGTCCATCTGAGGCAGATCCTATTTGGGCATCCAATTTCTTGGGGAAGTTAGCTGTAGAAGCGACGCGGCGCTCCGTATATGTGTGTGCACCAACCAAGCTCACGTTTCAAGTTCTGCAAGCACCGCAACGCTATCCTCTTTCGGCTAATATTTGCCCAGATCAAAGCGAATCAATCAATTGAAAAGCGACGAGGAGGCGACTTTGAAACTCGACCTCGACTCTCTCTGGAAAATCCAAGTCACACTGCGCGCACCGCTGCTACACCACCCCCCCGACAAATAAACATACCCTAGGGATATGGTTCGAGGTTTTCTTCACCACTAGTGCCGATGTGCAAACCTTGTTGGAACCGCCATCAAGAAAGGATCTTTCAAATGGCATGGGCCAGATCATTTCAGTTGATGTCTTTTTGGAGGGTAGTCCCATCGCACCTTGTGCATTAGATTGCTTTTTGTTCTAGATAGGAGTGAAGGGGCGGGGACGTGGGGGGGGGGTACCTGTGAAAGGTTTAGTGCTGCATCGTTGCCTCGGAAGGGCCTCTCGGGCTTTTTTAATTCGTTGCCCTTTAGCTTGTCAGGAGGTGGTAAAAAAATGGCGGCAGGCACTTGATGGGTACGGGGGGG
>JYFJ02003055.1:0-46722 GCA_000934665.2 Catajapyx aquilonaris | reverse complement strand
TGGAAATGGTACAGCTAAAGTGACTGCTATAAAAAAAATTGCAATATTTCCCACGCTACTTAGCCAGGTTTACGGTTTTTGACGACTCTCGTTTGCTCGCATATGTATATGAGACCCCTGGTGATGTCCGCCAAACTTTTCCCATGTCCCTCCAAGGGATCTGCCCAAGATGGATGACCCCCAGCTAAACCCTCAAGGGGGGGGCCAAATATCCCCTTTTTTGGGATGAGGGGGAACCAACCCCTGCCCAAAACCCAAGAACCCACCTTGAAAAATGAAACTTCCCAAAGGCTCGTATTTCCGCCTTTAGAACAAGTAGAGAATGGGAAAGACGAAGAAGAAAAAAATCTAGTCTTTGTGCCTACCGGAACTGGCTTTTTGATTTTAGTTCCCATTTTTTGGGAGTTGTCAGGGTCGATTATATGGGATGAACGTTATAGCACACACTGTTGAATGTCTAGAAAAAAAATGTTTGGAAAGTCCAATTATTTGTGGCAGTATATCTACATCAAATTTTTGACATGAAAAATGATTCATTTCAGGTCTGATCTCACTTGTTGACATTTCCAACCTCCGACAATAGGGCAGTAGATTTATGTTCTGCCTGGTTCATACAAGCAGTGACATATTGGATCCTCCCCACCCACTGGTTAGGTCCCAAATCCCCTTATGTGCCAATCTGTCCAACACTCAGAGGGGTCCTACTGGTCAGTGCTATATTCTATAGCTGAGACAACTCTACTAAACAACATCTGTCGTCTATTGCAAAAAAAAATTCCTGGAAGATTATTTTGATGATGATCAATTATTTGCTGGAGGCTGCCATTTGCTGCAAGTTTGTGTGCTTCAAGTTCTGATTATATGAGCAACCTCCCTTTCAAGGCGTTTCAATCGGTTCTCAGAACTACTTGGAGCGGAATGAGATCCACTTTGCCGGTCTCTAACGCTGTATCTGCGGCATATAATATTCACATATTGATGTGACGTAAGAGCTCAAGTAGGACACAAAACATACAGGTGCGAGCTAGGTGTTCCCCATATAAGGTTCGACATTCCTGTGGCCGCCATACACATGGGGCAATGCTTGCCTGAGCCTTTAAAAAAAAGCCAAAGAGTCAACAACCTCATCAGAAGGTACCGCGCATCATTTATTATGTAAAACAGCACTAAAAATCATCATGGGTGCCAACTTTTCAAAGTAATACACTTCCACGAATTTGTTCACTGTTTTTTTCCTTTGCACTGTTTGGACAAGAAACCATTAACGAGCTATCTGGAAACGATTAGTGGCACGTGCCAACATAACCACAATTCTTAGCACGTTTCCAGACCTGCAAACCTATCCAGGTTGAACACCTTTTTTTTCTCTCCATGGATATCCCCCTAGTGGCCAATAAACGCTATTTTTGGAAACGGTGCAGTTGCGAACCCCCCAGGTGATCAATGTGGTTCCCATCGACATTCCCATCTCCTAAATTTTTTTTTTCTAGGAAAAAAAAAACAGGGGGGGTGAAAAGAACTTCATTTCCAGGGCGTGTAAAAGGAATAGATTCCAATGGCTGCCCATAAAAACAAAGGGAGCTCGTAAAACATCTGATTGGACCCAAATATTAGCAAAAATATTAGTTATATAGTTCTGGATATATGGCCAAACTGCTATGGACACTTCCAATTCGTTATAGTCCAGCACTAAGCAAACGACCCCCTTGGAAATTAGGACTCATTTGCATTCCTCTCAGCAGGATAACTGTATGGACTAATTACACGGTTCTATTCTAACGCATGAGTTTAATTGCATCTCAAGCCAACTCGAGGGAGGGTGGAAAATATGTGCCAGGGACATTTATGCCCAACTCTAATTGCAGGCTATAAATCCACTGATTTCGTATGCTAGTACTGCGATCAGAGTCACTGACCCATTGCGACGAATACTCATTGGTATACGGATAGAGTTTGATGAACTTGCGTCTGTAATGCGTGGGTTACTGTATAATATTCCACAGAGGCACGAANTTACAGTATATCATGCACTAAATCCCAATTATGTTAAGGTCGTTTGGCCCTAACAACAATATCATATAGCAGTTCTTTACAGAGCCATTTGTAACATTGTCAGGTCCTACATAAGAAAATGAAGCTGTCAGTGATGATAATTTTTATGCTAATTAAAAATTCAAGAAATATTCTGATTAGATGCAGAAAACTGTTTGCTCCCCATTCTTTCTCGAGTCATATTTGTGTCACGTTTGCGCATAATGTGACAGCATAAGTGTGGCAAGTATTTTTTTTTTCTTTGAAGGGTGGGGGTGGGGTGAATATTCTAGAGAGGGCTGGGGGAAGAAAAGGAAAAAAACCTTTTTGCATTATTTACTCACCTAATTGACATTTGTCATTCGGCAAGACAGACATGCAGAATCGCTTGGGATGTCTCATGAGAGGACATCAATGACAAAAATGGTCAATGTTGTGAATGAAATATGGATATTTCCTATAGAGTTGGCGAATTAGAAAAGTTTCGCAAACTTAAAATTTGTAGTGACCTGGAGCAAAACCTCAGGTAAGAATACGGTCCATGTAATGAAAGAAAATCATCAAAGTCGTGCCCATCTCTACAATACAATGCTGCCCTTGGACGTAATGTCCACACTACAAAAAAAAACGTGACCTCCAACCGGTACAGTCACGTACAAAGCAAATCACAATCGTCTAGCACGATTTTTTTTTATCATTTCGAAAGATCTATGTACATTATTTTTAACACTGCGGTAGATTTGAACATTCCTCTTTGAGAATACCCCCTCAAAAAATATGCCAGCTGTGATATCTCCTGGCACCAGCATCCCCATTTGGAACCCTCATCTTCAATTGAGAAGCGTTTTGTTAGGTTCTGCCTCTCTTCATCATCCAGCATCCAATAGGGGGAGAAAAACTCAAGCAGAACCGATGGGCAAAGAGAAAAACCGCTTTCATGTCGAGGGGGTACAGCGTGCCTAGGCGTCACCATCTGCCATCTTTTTTTTTAACCAGTTATCGTCGCTGATATCACACCTGCGCATACAAAATGACACGTGTATCGTTCACTGTCGATTGTCTCTTGTCGTTAACAAAAGGACTTGAAGGAGCGGAAAGGCAATGCATTGTATTGGTTAAAATGCTTGGGCAATTTGATTCGCTAAAAGACAGAGGTTGGAAATATTTATTTAAAAAATACTGTCGCATGATTTGCATACGGTACGCCACCAGCTGAGGTGCAGCTGCCAAATTCAAATGGGTTGGCTGCACAGGTGTTTCGAAAAACCCGGCTAATTGCTGAGACTTAATCGATAGAGTGACTCATGGCCAGGTCACTGTTAATCTACGGACAGTGGCTGTACAATATGCAGGTGTACAGCCATTCCACAACCACGCCGGTCGGTGTCAACAGGTGGATACAGGTAGATTCAACTTACGGACAGGCACGCTCTTTGCGTCCAGACAATCAACTTTGTCCTCCAGGCGGTGAACCCTGACCCTCAGAGCCTGCATCCTCTGGTACACCGCCTGTGCCTCATGGGTCAAAGCACCAAAAATCTCATCAGCTCCTTGCACCAGGCTAGCCAATTGCCTGAGTGCACCAACCAAGGTGTTGTTAGTGACCGTTGCCAACTCATGGTCTTCTGCATTGTGGTCCAACGGCCTCCTGCTTAAATGTACAGGTTGGACCACCCTTTGCACGAACGGCATCACCACTGAACACTGACACTTCCATTTGAACAGGACGCCATCAGAGCCACAACCTCACTGCGCTGAGTCCGATACCCGACTGAGCCTCTCTCTCTCTTCAGATATAGAGGGGTCCCCTACAGAGCCCTCAACCAACATTACACACGACTCTTGTTGTTGTTTCTTTTCAACTCACCGGAGGCCGTTGGACCGGATGCCCGCTGCTTCATACAAACCCGAAACCCACCTGGACGGGGGTAAAAAAATATAGGGGTTGGTTCCTGTACCGGATACTGGGGGGAGCTTTAATTTTGTCGGATACATACCCATGTGACTCATTGTTGATTTTTTAAATGTGGATAGACTTTCATACAGCAGCCCCATCAAACTTGAAAAGTTCTAAATATTTACCTCCCAAACCAAGGTCAGTTCCGTTTATGGTTCAAACTGCCTGTCACACACACACAAAAAAAGTGACATTAAAGTGTGACGTAACATATTAGTATTCAGCAATGGCCTTCCAGCCTCCCTCCAAAAGCTCCCATAAAAAGGGATCAGTTCCGCTTCATGTGCAAATCCTGCATCCAGCTAGTGGGCCTCGTTTATGACCATGCCATGCAGAACCTTTAACAACATATGGGCGATATGTTCTTCCAAATTGGTGCCCGCAGGAAGCTGGGACGTTATGAAACACCCGGTTTCCCTCCCGTCGAAATGCGTCGTGCGATGTCACGTATGTGTCACATTTAATATGTTGACAGCTCAGCAAACCAAAGCTAATCGCATCTGAATTGTTACGCTCTTGGTTGCTAGTTTAAACAATCAAGCACTGCACCACCGGACAATATCAAAGCTATAAATAGACCATGATGTAGAAGTAGAGCAATTTGGCAAAATGATTATTCATCACAGTATGGATCGTCTCGAGCTTAGTATTATATGCAAGTATGACATGTCAATATTGTTACAGGTTGAAGCCCCCAGCGTCCATCATTCCACGTAACGGAAAAGTGTGGATCACATTGTCTTGAATGTGATATTATTGTCTCACCTGATGAGATGTTGCACCTGGTGTGTGTATAGCCCAGAATGTCACACGGCTGGTCCTGCTGACTGAGTGGATTGTCCAGTGACTACACACCCCATGTTGGGGGGCAAAACCGAATAGGGTTTTTCGCATGAAAGCTGATAAGTACACTCAGTCAGAATAAGTCATACAAAAAAAAAAAAAAAGCTCCATCCTTACCGGTAGATAATGCTGTTGACTCATAAAAGATTCTTCAACTTCCCTGAATATATTATGTGCAATGCTCTTCACAGTAATGATAGTAGGAAATGAAGTCATAAAATCATCATCATCATTCTAATTAATTATTATTCAATTACCGGTAGTGTAATCCGAAAGGGGGCAAACAGAACCCCGAGAATACCACGCAAGCACAGAGAGACCTTTGCCGCGCGTAAAATTTCCTCGCTCTTTCCACATGAGAGCAGAACATCTTGATTCTGCACCCATTTTATTACATTTTTTAAAAAATGTTTAAAATTATTTTACAATTAAATTGAAAGAAAATAAAAGCGACATTGACTGCCATCTGTGGTCCGGCGGCCGAACTAGCCCGGATTTCAAGATGGCGGCGGCCATTGGACACCGGCTCTGATTGTTGAAGGTCTGATATTTTTTGACCTGAAATGACCTGAGGTCATGTCTTGCCCTCCGCCCGACCCCGTGTTCTGCCTGCAAGGTAGCGCAGGATCGGTCACATCCTTGTTCTTCCCTGGACAGGAAAACCGGCTGCTTTCTGGCGATCTGCAAGGGAACATCTATGCTTGGAATCTTACTGTGAGTTGTATGGATGTAATGACCTCATAAGTACATTCAATTAACATATTATGTGTGTTACAGACCAACCGGATTGAATGGCAGAAGGAAGCGCATAAGTCAACATGCCTTTGGATCGGCGGTGCTGAGGGCAAGTTGGTGACACAGGGTCGCTACGAGTCCGTTAAAATCTGGGCATGCCGGGGCTCCAACCTGGATCTGGATTGGGAGATTGAGTCGCAATGCACTGGTTTCTGCCAGTGTGATTTTGTATCTGCGTCCGACGGCCTGTTGCTGTCACCGGGACCGGAGAAGGATGAATTTTCAGTGACGGCCCTTAAAGGACGCACCACCATATGCAGCCTCCCTGCACCGACAGAGAGTTACGGCACAGTTATGGCTGCCAAGTTTGCCCAGGGAGGGGGTGTCACCAGGTGTCTGGCGGCCTACGAGAGTGGCCATGTCGTCTTGTGGGACTGGGCCAACCGGAAACCAATGTCGGTCTTGCAGGTGCACGAAGGTCCTATGTGCATCGCATATGATTCATCCCGCTCACAAGGCATGTGTGCAGGAGGCTCCGACTACTTGGATTTCTTCAGCTGCCAAGGAGGCACCCTTGAAGCGAAGGAGGCACTCAAGATCACCAACGCCGGAGTAGCCTGTGCTTCCATAAGGCGGGATTCAAAGCTGATGGTAACAGGCGGTTGGGACGGACGCCTCAGGGTGTTCGCATGGAAATGTCTTAAGCCTCTAGCGGTGTTGGACTCGCATCAGGAGACAGTCGAGTGCATTGCGTACGCCGGGGAGCCAACACCATCCGCAACTCATCTGCTGGCAGCCGGCTCTAAAGACCGAGCGATATCACTGTGGAAAATATATGATGGGACGTAACCGCATGTGCGGTGCATGTAGATCCATAATTGAGAATAGGCGATTCTATTCTCAATTATGAACCCAATTGAGAATAGAGCATCATTTCAACATGTTTTCTATTGATTCCAACCCAACAAGTCTCCCCAATAGATGTCAGACTCTCTCCTGGCATTACAACCGAGCCACCACAGATGGTGCCAGTCTCCACACCCACACACACTTCTTTTTATAAATCCATTTTTCTGGATCGTTTCTCTTGTCCCAACTCCCTCTGGAGGCAACAGCATTGCCGGTCAGTGCGTGAAGTGTGTTGGCCACATACTGTCTAATTTTTTTTAGATGTTAAAAAAAAAGTAGTCCGCCCTCTACCAGTTGGTGTTGGATTACTAGTGTGACGTGCTTAGATTGCATCATCTTCAAAAAACACATGCTCTCAGTTGATAACAGCTGCCTGATCGGTCCAGTAAGGTACGGTATTGCTTATACATTTTTCCATCCCCTCTTAATCGATTAGACATTTTAAAAAAAAACTCCTTCAAACACGACGGAGTCAGCCGATCCATACTTCAAATCCTCAAGGTCACGACGACGCTCGGGGGTCTTTGTTTTTTTCCTGGCAAATTTTTTGGCCTTGCTTCTGCATCCGCTTTAATAGTGATAGCTGCACATTTTGAGATTATCAAAATGCATGTGACGCCAACTGAAAACAATCAATCGGCGTACTTGAATAACCCATCAATATTGTGTGGCGTGCGTGCCAGCTCAGGGCGCCGCACTGCCCCACAAAATCGCGGCTATGAATTATGGATTGTCGACTCCAGCAACCGGTTCGAAATGAGTGCAAAAAAAATGGTTTTTTGGGGGGGTAAATGACCCTAATTGTTCGGAAATATGAGAAAACCGGTACGAACACACAGAGAACTTTTATGCTGGCTGTGCACCCTAAATCCTGAGAAAACCTGCATGAACATACAGAGAACTTTAAACAGTGTGTACCACCCTGTACTACACAAGGGCCAATCGTACATGTCATTCATACTAATGATCCCCTTAGGCATAAGACGGAAGGGCACTATTGACATGGAGTTTTCACATAGTACGTAGTACTTGCACTTCCCCAATAATTGAGGAAGTGCAAGTACTTGTATATAAGTCCGGATATAGTCACTTGGTGTATTTGCACCTTTCAATAATTGAAAGGTGCAAATACACCAAGTGACTATTGGTATTGAAGGGCGAACCACACTACGATGAAGTTTGAAGCACTTTGGAGCCTATTTCACAACCAGTTGACACGTAACTTGCATTTTCCCGATTAGATTAAAGATCATCAAGGAAAATTTTTTGGCGGAACCTTCGTAGAGGTCAGGTTGGCAGTACTAGCTTGTACCAACAAATTGCTGGCAGTAATGTAGGTCGACTCTGAATAATCTGTATGGAAAAAAAATGCTATTGTTCTAATAAAGGCAAATATGGAAAGAATGGAAGCAACATGACAATGACGACTAGCAGTGGAGCCCGTTCTTCGCACGGCCTGTTTTCATATCGGAAAAATAATAAAAAATGTCATTTAGACTCAAATAGTGCACTTATCGTAATTTTCCATTAATCAGCAGCATATGAGCCATAAGCGTACCAAGTTTCAGTACTCCGGAAGTGGGTTATGTAGCTGTAACATACGAACTTTTTTTTCCTCAAGCTGTTTGCTTTATTATGCAAGATGATGATAATGATGTGTAATGGCTCATTAAAAAAACTTGCGGTCATATCCAAAGGATGGAGCCTTACTTTTCCTCCTGCTGTTCGTCGAACTAATTAACTACATGGATAAACTGCTTTTTAAAAAAAAAACTAATGACGACATAAGGAACTAGGGCGCCAATTTCTGGCCAAAATTTGGCGAATATCCAGCCATATATGATGTGAAATATTCTGAACGCGTTCGAGACGCTGGTGGTTCGGTAATCTTATCGTGTACATAACGGTAATCATATAAACATTGTTTTTTTTTTTTTCCTCATGTGATCCCAACAGACTCCCGGACATCATGGTGCAGTAGATGCCACTGACGCGTCGCTGTCGTCGCATTTGGCACCGGGCTTCAGTCCTACGGAGTCGGTGAAGCCGGATGGCAGCTTAGAGACACAACGCTTCCAGGTCAAAGGTCAGCAGCAATGCAACAGCAAGACGCCGCCGGGAAGATGAACTCGGAGGAGCAGAGCTCATTGATGGCTGCCGAGCGAAACAAGGCGGTCATCATACGGAACATTGACACTGGAAATGGTTCCAAGGAGGACGGATGGCCGTCCAACAAGTGGTCACCACCTCCTGAGGATATGCAAGGTGACGGTGGGTTGACACAACCGGTGTTTGTACCGGCCGACGGTGGTGCCAGAGCATGGTTGGTGATGGTGGCCAGCTTCCTCTGCAATGGGATCATCTTCGGAGTGATCAACACATATGCACTCATATATGTCAAGCTCAAGGAGCAGCTGGAAGCGCAAGGAGAACACGATGCCGCCTTGAAAGGGTGTAAGTACCTGCTCATACTCGCGTCATGTCGTGACACAGTGCGCACCACAGTTTCGCGCAGATTGCACGGTTGGAATTATCAAATGATCTCAGCTGTGGATGTACTGCACTTATTTCCAACGCTACGCTTGTGAGGGTGCGGGGGGCAAAATGGCAGACATTTGCGACGTTGCCAAGATTCTGAACGAACCTCAGCGAATTAACACTGGCGACGTTCTTATCGAAACAATGGAGCTGCGCCAGTTTTTTTTAAATCATATAATTTCGGAAGGAAGCAGCGTGCGCCATCTACTGATTTTCATATACAGTACTGTATGAGATGGCCATGGTGGGCCTATGATCACTAAATTCACGTAACATCAGCTGACCTGCGACAAATTCTTGGCATGAACCGCGTCAGACAACCAGCTGTGTAATCATTGGCTCTTTTATTATTATTTTTTGTTCATTTTCAAAAATAAGTCTCCCGAGAGGTCGTTGACCGATCTTTGATTCACCCCCCCCCCCCACCCCACCCAAGCTTAGGAGTCGTAGTAAACACATGTTGAAAGTTGTCTAGAGACCGGCAGTGAAAACAGTGTGTTTACTTTTCTCTCGAGAAGCTCTCTGGGTGTCCCTCTTTCTTTGGGAATAATTGGGGGATGGTTGTGCAACCCCATGAGAGTCTAGCCAATCGGAAGGGCCAATTGTAGGGCTTGGACGACGTCTTTTGCGACACTTGAGCGTCATGGTGATGAATGGGGCACCCCCTCGAGGCAAAGAGGGTCCTGTTAAAGGTCGATGAAACATGCAGAGACGTTTATCCTGCTCGATATCTGATTAGGTATTGACAGCAGATAGGTTTATCATAGTACAGGGTGCTTTGGATTGATTTTGGGCCACTCTTACTCGAGCCTTATGGAAATCCATGAGGTTACCGCTTCGGCGCTGCTGTAGTTTCTGGCGGACACACCTTCTATACAGCAGCGCCAAAGCGGCAACCTCACTCCCTATGGGTACAGCTCCATACGGCTGGGGTAGGAGTGCCACTACAGCAGCGCCGAAGCGGCAACTTCCTACATATACACAAATGGAAATTATACAGTGTGTTTCAAGCCGCGACATCATTTTGGAGCACCCTGTGTATACAAGTGTTGACAGTAGATTTGAAGTGCAATAGATAGCAAAATATTCATTGGGGACAGCTGATTAAAACGTCATTAAAGTGTGTCGCTATTATTTTTCACGTTTTTGACATGCGCTCGACGTACTCGACGAATTTCCCTGCAGAATTATTTATTCCAAGGATGCTCAATAAATTGCATATATACCAGACCGGTTATTTATGGACGCCTTTCCTGTTATTATTATTTTGCATTTCTTGCAAGCTGGCATACCTTTTGTTTACAAACATATCTTGACAGATAATTTCCGGTGCCAATGAACCTTTATGATATTTTCATGTCCATCTTTTTTTTCCAGCTTTGGTGGGCTCTTTGGCTATTGGAACCACTTTCTTCCTGTCTCCTGTGGCTGGGATCATGACCGATGGGTTGGGTCTCCAAGCGACCGCGTTCATCGGAGGCGTCTTGGCCACCACGGGTATGGTGGCCTCGTCATTTGTCACGTGTTACATGCCCAGCAAGGTAATTAGTCAGATGCGTCTTTAATTGCTCTGCCTCATTTCTTGGTAGCACTTAAGGGGATTAAAAGGGAAAATGTTGCGCAGTTCGGCCTTCCCTTTGACTTAGGAAGACGGGGGAAACATAACAGTTGACCTCTGACCTCGCAACCTTTCACCCCTCGTCACCTACATGTTTTTTTACCTCAGTCACTGCACCGGGAGGAATTCCAGATGAATCATATATGACCTTTGGTTGTGTACAGTATTGCATGACAGCCACGAGTAACTACATGTTGAAATAGGCATGGTGGGAATACTTCAAAAGTATTTATCACTATGCACATAATGCTGTTATAGCAAAAATCGTGCATTATGAAGGTCATCTTACGCGACTAATGTCAACAATTTTGTTACCAATAAGTTTTTGTAACGGCACGAGACATTGAGAAACTATTTAATAGTACTCAATTATGAGCGTTAGGTAACTTTGCTGTAATATCACACTGATATCATTTGCAGAGGTCACATACTTTCATTATGAAAACTTGACACAGTTGCGAAGTGGGTCGGCAACTTTACAACGTTTTACATATGCAGCGGTTACGTGTACTTCTGCCTCAAATTGTCCTAAACAATTTTTTTTTAACGTTAAAGTACTGGGGGGTCAGAAAACGTTGTTATTTCCATCCAAAGTTTTCTCGACCTAATAATTTTTCCGGATTCGGCTTAACCTCCTTATGTGATGCTCCGACCTACTTGTTACGACCGCTGAAGCTGTCCTTTTGATCTTTAGCGCTGCAAAACTTGACCCCTTCTTTTATATATCTGCTATCTAACCCCAATTTCCTAATCTTAATATAGGATCAGGCCAGTCGCAGTCTAGTAGTAAAAACGGTAAAGGCTATAAACTGCTATAAATAATAGTAAAGGTGGGTGTACACAAAAAATGAGGGGGGCGAAATTGATAGATATGTAATAGATGACATTTTGAGGGGTATGGATCGTCCTTGTCCAAGTTTGCAACATTTTGTTGTAAAAACGAAAAATGGAAAAAAAAGAGATAGAGCTGTTGTCTAGGGGGCAAAGTTCAGGCTGTGGTGACGCGGATTGCACGTCATGAATAAAACGTAGTCGACTTTAGGAATTGAAGTTGATAGGCTGAAGTGTCCACCGTACTTTGATGGTGACATTACAGGGTGGTGTACTGGCCTAGTTTCCATTCCAAAAATTACAGTAAAATATTTTATTTAAAAAATAAGTAAAATGTTAATCAACAACATTATTAAGCACATAAATTGTCAAATGAACTAAGTAATTTAGCAATGAAGCGGCAATGGCCCGGATTGTTGCTTCTCTTTTAAAGAGGTTGGTGGAGTAAACACTTCAAATACTGCGTAGTTAGCTAGAGTGAAGGACATCATTCGGTGGACGCGTGTAAACAATTGGCAGTTTTATACATATTCTGGTCAGATTTTGATTGAAGGTCAAATGCCTTTTATTTAATTTTTTCGTTTTAGTTAGGACTTGGACTTTGCAATTTTTTGGGAGTAAACACAGTGGTAATGACCCTGCCCCTCTCAAGGGGACTTTTTGGGACCTACCTGATTGGTATTTTGGTTCAGAGTTTTTTTTTTTTTTTTTTGGCTTGAGGCCCACTTGGAATAACAGTGTGAAGGTCACATTAGACATGTGTAGTGGTTCTTGGGCAACATTTTATTAGCTGGGAGTAATGTACAGTCATTGTCCTGAGTGACTGGTATATCTTTGCACTTGGGCTGTCATAATTCAATAACATAATTCGAAGCAGACTTGCAGATAAGCTTGGTTGTATGCTAATTATCAGAATTTTATGGGTCGTACACTGTACATATTGAACTGTATAATGTTTACACTATTACACGTGACACGCACATGTGCAGAGGGCAGTGCCCAGTTTTATAATATTATAACTGTAAGTTATGTGTGACTGACAAATGGAGTTCAAATTCGAAGGTGATCTGTAACAAATAACCTTTGAGCTTTGATTAATATAACACTCAAAGTGTCACTGTATGTGTAAATGAACTTCTGGAGTATGTTGTATTGGAAAAATATTGGTGTTCTAAAAATTTGTCATAATTTTTCAGGTGGAACTTTTATGCTTAACTTATGGGATCATATTTGGCGCTGGAGCATCTCTAGCGTACACACCTTCTTTAGTCATACTTGGTCACTACTTCAGGTAACGTAGACCTTTTATTTGTGCATCAATTTTATTTTGTACTGTTACTAGAAAAAGTGACTATCATATAGGTACTTCAAACTGGGAAATATGACTTACAGATTATAGATTCAGTGGAAACAAGTCTTAACTTCCTGGTACATGTATTTTGGTCACCTGCTGTACTGTACAACCAGGTAATTTTACTTTTCCAGGCGGTACACTGGCTTTGTAAATGGCTTTGTAACTGCTGGGAGCTCGGTGTTCACCATAATAATGCCATACCTGCTGGACTACCTTCTGAGGAGTGTTGGTCTCGAGGGATGCCTGGCCGCCTTGGCTGGAATGATGGGCCTCCTAGTGCTGTGCGCGTTCTTATTTGTCCCACAGATGCCCAGGCCAAAGGCTCCAGCATCATCCACAAAGAAGTCAGGTTGCAGCAGATGCTGCGACTGGAAAGCCTCAAATTTCCTCAACCTGGAGATTTGGAAGAACAAGAAGTACGTAATCTGGACTCTTGCAATTCCATCAGCACTCTTCGGATACTTTGTGCCCTACGTGCATCTAGTAAGTTGTAACGAGCTGTGCTTGCAGACAAGTATTAACTGAATGTGCATTGCAGGTGCAGCACGTAAAGGATACGTTTCCAGGTGAAGATGGAAAAGTGCTGGTGCTGTGTATAGGTATAACTTCAGGCTTAGGGAGGCTAATATTTGGCAAGATTGCCGACTACCCCAAAGTTAATCGGATTAGATTACAGCAGGTATGAACGAGCGGCTTTCCATTTTTATTACTTTACTTGTACGTTTTGCTGATGATGATCCCCTACTTTCCAGATCTCATTTGTGTCAATTGGCCTTCTGACCCTGCTCCTCTCAATTGCCAAACCGTTTCCACTGCTGGTTGCCATGTCCTTAGGAATGGGACTGTTTGACGGCTGCTTTATTTCTCTGCTGGGACCCATTGCATTTGACATATGTGGACCAACTGGTGCTTCCCAAGCCATTGGCTTCCTACTCGGACTGTGTTCCATCCCTCTCACCACTGGACCCGCAGTTGCAGGCAATGCTTTGATTAATACTACACCAACAGAAGATTCTCTCTAACCCTATAACTAAACGGTGTTGATTTCAGGTGCCTTGTATGACTACTACGGAACATACAAGTTGGCCTTCTGCCTAGCGGGACTGCCTCCCATTGTGGGAGCGATTCTGATGTGCCTTATAGACCGGGTTAAGGGGCCCCATTTCCAGAGGCCATCATCGCAGGACGACTACGTCCCAGCGTCCATGACTGAAAAAGGAGACGGCGAGGGCTCATCGAGAGTGGCCAATGGTGATCTGAGACAGGCGACGCTGCTGGTGGCAGCCAATGGAGATTTGCCTCCAGGTGAGGAGATGACCTACTGCCACCTGGCTAACGTTGCCACTGACAAGTTCATCAAGCTGGCCAGCCATAAGGGTTGAAATATATTTGGAAATTTTTCCCCTCCAGACTGATGGTTGTGAATAAAATGGACTGTACCATATTTTATCCAAACAAAAAAAAAATACGTGGTGTGTTTCTCCGACATTCAGCGAAGAATGTGATTTAGTTGGGATCTTTTTAAAAAATCAGGAAGAAAAGCTGTTCCAGACATCAAACGTTATAATAATAATCAGTTTGCTAATTGGCACTAGAGTGTGCAGAACATAATTTTGAAGGCATGTTGATTAAACCGTACCTGTGGCTGCAGAAGTAGCGTTTGTGCTCCTAGTGTTTACATTCACTCGCACATCAAGGCACTCACACTGGAGCTGCCTAGACTCTCGCACATAAGTGTACATGAATCTACTCTTCCGTAAGTGAAACTTGTCTGTAATGGAGCATTGCAGAGACTTTTATATTGCTGAAGTTTGTTTTGTCGTAGTCAATGTTGGACCTGATGATAATTGTTCAGTTCATCGGAAAACCAGTCTCCAATACAGACAGGTTTCCCCGTACATTTTCCACCCATGAGCATGTGTCATTATGATGTTCATTGTTTTTTTTTTTGTTGTTATTTTGTTTAATTAAATGTGCTTGAAATCTGTTTGAAGTTATCCAATTGATAAGATTTATCCGAAGCCCCCCTGATCGGGATTTACTTCGAGTGTTGCTTTATCAGCCGCTCCCAGATTGATGTAATCGTAATATCTAGTGCATGAGAACCATCAGAAAAAATGCCTTAATTTAAGTTAACGCATGTTGTCGTGAAAGGGAAGCCTACCAAGTTTTGCAGTTCGTGCATCTTATGAAACTTAATATCGTTCTCGAATGAGTTGGAAAACTTTTTTGTACTTAGACATTTTTAGCAAATTTGAAACTTCAAGAGCCTCATTCTTCTAATACAATTTTAGATAAGATTCCTGTCCCCACTTAAAATTTAATTGATAACCCTGTGTTAGACCTCTCGTAGAGAATTCCTCTCCCTGCCTCGTGTGCCGCATGATAACATAGATGTTACAATATGTTGTTGTCGTGCTCTTACGCAACCTACCTTTTCCTTTGTTCTTTCCAAGGTTACGACACACCTTCCTCTGAAAGAGACTGTATGGAAATGTCTCCAGCAGCTTCGGATGACAGTAGGTGTCCTCCCGTGCAAGGCACCGACACTGTGGTCGTCTCTCCATCGTCGCACTATCCTCAAGGTGGAAGCGTTCTAGTCTAGTCAAGTAAGGTGAGCGCCATTTTCATGACTCTTTATCAGTTTTGTGAGGAAAAGGGGGGATCGGGGAATGAAATAAGAACAAAGTGTCATAATGGTTTCTAATTTCTATTGCTTCTGTTTTTGTAGCTTCCAACTGCAGCCATTCGGTGTGACAACTTGAACAGTTTTAAACACCTGCGAATCGAATGCTTCTCAAGTGTGTTGCAGTTTGGGTCATCTGGCCTCTTTTTCCTTGGCCAGATTTTCAAGGGAGGACAAAGTGATAAAAACTTGCTTCCTGTCTTTATATAAACGAAATTTAGACTGTTTTCAAAGGAGGACTTATGACTGTGGTTTAATGTTGCCTAAATAAATTATATCCTCAGTGATTTTAAAGTACGAAGCTATGTGTATAGGCACCAAGATATCGACTGCCGTAACCATTCTCAGAAAATCTGGTGACATCATCACTCACAGAATATACGTATTAATGAGTTTTATAGCACGTGGTACATGACTTCATTAGTGCTGCTATACTTGCGAAATGGCAAGGACAGTAAGCAGTGCAAATTATAATTGAAGCTAAAATCAGTGGCCTGCCTAATAAACGTCCGATATAATGCATCCTACATTATGCATAATCCACAACACTTATGCAGTCGTAGCATGTTCGCAGGTACCGGTAGTTCCTAAAAATATGATGAGACCAATCTAATCACTTCGGCGGCATCTCATCAGTCCGAGGTATACATTTAAAATGAAGGACGTTGGAAGAGGGGTAATAAACATAGTTGTACGCAGAGCTAGAAAGGAAAATAGCCGATATTTTTTCATAACTCGGTGTGAGCGAAGTGGAAGCGATATGCCTTGACTTTCGAAATGTAGGACCTCTCTGTAAATTATGTGGCTGTGGCCTTGGATGGATGTGATCACCTCTGGACCGGACAGAAAGAAAGCTTTCATTCAAAGTGGCATTTCCAGCTGGGTCATTTGATACACTGTTATGACCCCAGTCTGTTATATAAGGGCTCTGACTTTGTGATTCGAGAAGTGTTTTACGATGCATCGCCTCCTCCCCCCCAGTTTTTTCAATGTGGTTTTCTTGCTTGTCATTTTTTTTTTTCCCTGAGTAGAATATACTTGTGAGATTTTTAAAATATTAAGTCCGTTACTTTGTGAAGGACTGGTATTTTTTTCGCCCCCCTCCACTATTTATGACAATTTTGACCCTAACAGGACTTATCGCGGTGTTCTTGCGAAACATTTGCTGCCGCTAAATTTCATGGATTCTTTCCAGTACTCTTTGTAGTACGTGATAGTCTGTTAGATTTATACTGATTGTGAGTATAATTATGTTGGACAATCACTTGGTTTGCATTCTTGCACAACATATGCACAAAGCGACATGCAGAGAAGCATTTTGTACAATGCGTGACAAGTGTGATGTGAGCATGTTATTACACGTAGCATGTAACTATGGAGAAAAACCAGCATAGCGAATCATGTCTGTGCTTGATGTGGCTTCCATTTGTCGATACTTATGCAAATTCTTTTTTAAAAATATGATTATAGTCTGGTCCTGGTAGGGTTCCGTGAAAGCCTTGTGATCTGAACTGCTTGACTGCAGTGATGGAAAGTTTTATATCACTTTTAGCCATTACAAGTGCAAACTCGTATTATTGTACAATGTTGTGAATGGAAAATAATAACATGACTGCAATACTCTACCTTTTCTTTCAAGAGAATGCCAGCAACCTATGTTGTAGCAATATCTGGATCTTCGCCTTCAGGTCTGCGTCGGCTGTTCTCATGACTCTGACGAGAAAGATCCAAACTGTCATGAAGCTGTATTTCGGCAGATGGATATTACTTACAGGTCGATTCCACTCTGGTCCCCTGCGCGTAGCTTATCCAGAAGCGACTTGACCCTCGGATCTTGCAGTGCTTCGACGACTCCTGGTTGTTCCAGAACTGCCTTCACTTCCGGATCTGGATCCAGCTGCATCGCTGCTTCCTCCTGATGTGCGTTGTCCTCTGAATAAGTCAGCAACCAGAAAAGAGATAGTTCGCTATCAAAAACCCGCCCCCAAACCTCCTTTCCAAAGTTCAAAGCTGATAAGAAGCATCATGTTCAAATGATAGCTTACTTATTGCTACCTTCTTCAAGTACTATTGTGTAAATATTTTTATTGATCTACTGTTGACTGTCTGTTAAGCATGTTTGTTTTTTTGGCCTCCAAACAATTCTTCCGGGTCATGCAGTTTTTTTTTTAACCAGTGTTTTCCTGATGTTGACCTTATTTTAGCTGAGAATTGTGTAACCAAAGCAGATCGAGGCCACATTGATAGTGAACTGGACACGTGTAGCTACCGCAGACAGCGTAGTGCACATTTATGAAGCGTATATAGTTTGCCTTATCATATCAGCATATGACGCAGGATCTTCACGGTCCTATTGCTGTGCACCAGATTGAGGGTCAAAGGTGCCAAGCTAATAATGTAGTAATACTAATTATAGTTACGTAGCCATGATGTCATAGTTGTTGCCAGATATGCGCACCTAGTAAGATCTCCTGCATGATGGCTCCAAACAACTTCTGCAACTCTGGCATGGTCACCATCAGCTCTAAGGTCCTCATCGGATCCTTCTGCAACCCATCAAGCAACCACTCAAAATTGGGGCTCATCAGCGCCTTCAGCATATCCGGATGGTTCTGCATCCAGGCTGACACCCTCTCCTGCTGCTGGTTACCTCCGGCCGGTGGGTCCAACCGCAGCATTTCAGGTAACCCACTCTCCTTAGAACCGGATGCTCCTATTTCTTTGATCGCATCTTCCTGCCAAAGAAACAAGTGGGGAGTCACCTTGGGGTTAAATTTCAGTTTTCCGGTGACATAATATGCCACCTGGCTTCAGGTCTATTGTGCAACGTCCATCAACCATACTTTCAGGCTATTATGCAACACCCTGGCAGCAACTGCCACATCACAACTGACAATAATTTTTTGGCCCCATTCATGTACAGTTTTTAACCAATTTTTCCAAGTATAGTATCCATAGGGCATAGGACATCCTCTGGATCCCCAAATGCCACAGGATTCTTTTCTAGCAGTGGCTGTACAGTATGCATGACACACACATCATGTGATAAGATTAATCCAACAGCACAAATTCGCAGAACTGTCCACACCTCTTTCCTCTTCTGCTTTTTCTTTCCACTGTCCAGGAAGCCCTTCTTGAAGGCCCCAAAAGACACCTCCTCCTTGATGATGGTCTTGTCTACTCCACCACCACCACCAGCATCAGAAACAGAATCCTCCTCCTCTTGGTTGGACTGGCAACCCGCGGTGTCTCCGGTGGCAAAACCCCAGCGGGTGTCCAGGAATGCCTGGGAGCAGTCTTCCAGTGGAGGCACGTCGGAATCTGAAACCAGAAACCTCTGCAACGGTGCAAACTCCAGATATCGAGACAGCCACCCCCAGACACTCTCATCTTACCGTCCTCCATTTCTTTTACTACCGCGAGCTGCTGTAGTCATAGAAACACACAGTCTCTAACAAAGTAAACAAGCGTTGCTATGGACAGTATTGACAAAGTTCACACGGTTTGTCTTTGGTCGTTGTCTTTTTTCATTGAACGTCTTTATTATGGTTGAATTACGATGCGTCTAGCGGGGCATGGTTGGCATACGCCCATTTAATTGCGGGTTTGGCTAGTTGGCGCAAACTCCTTCCAGTCACGGAATCATAAAGTGCGTACCATATATGTGTGTTGATATGTGGGCAGGGATATGTGATGTATGTGTGCATCGTACAGCACCGCCCGGATACGTGACAGGGTACATTCAACCCATAGTCACCCGATACTGGCTGTACCTAATTAAACCGTAAGAAAATCTGGTGTAAAGTAAATTATCTCAACGGTCCTTTTTTGCAAACTGTGGGTGGGCGGTACACTCTCAAGAAACTGTTTCTATGTAGCCCTCAGTAAGCAGGAAGTTCAACCAGATCAAGCTACGCAGTAACTCGATCTGCTTCCAGGCTTTTCTTGGCTTCTCCCAGAAGAAAAAAACTGCGCGAAAAAATAGGGAATATTCTGCTAGTTAGCTAACAATAGTCAACAATCTATTGAGTATCCGGACTAGCTGGTCTTTCCTTCCGTGCGACCAATGAACAGGCGCCAAGCTGAGGGGGATCTCCCACGTCTGGGGCTGGTTCCAGCTCAGTCAGGCTCGTGGGGAGCTACGAGTCGGATCGGCATCGAGGGAGCTGTCGAGGCCACACCACGTGCGAACACCCGGTATGTGACTGACCCTCCTGGTGTACCCGTCACACCACCGCTGCCCCCGATGACCAGCCGAGCCTCGCCCCAGCAGGGCACCCTGGAGCAGCCACAGGGCACAGTCAGGGTCAAACGAGAGGCATCAGACGAGGACATGAAGGTAAGTTATGGCTACCCTGCGTATTTGGCTACATTGCGGGTCACGCTATTATTGGCTACACTTTCTGGCCATCCGATTGGCTGTAGACATGAATTGTCGCCTCTGATTGGCTCGTGGCTACCCTGCGCGAATCTGATTGGTTGAAGTTACAAATCGTGGTTTCTAATTCGCTAAAGGCATGAATAGTCGCCGCTGATTGGTTCATGGCAATCCTGCTCGAATATGATTAGTTGAAGGCACAAATTGTGGTTTCTAATTCGCTAAAGGCATGAATGATCGCTTCTTATTGGTTAAATGCATGAATTGTAGCTTCTGATTAGATCCTGGTCACCCTGCGCGAATTTGATTGGTTGAAGGCACGAATTGCCTCCTGTGATTGGTTGAAGGCACGAATTGCCTCCTGTGATTGGTTGAAGGCACAAATTACTGCCTCCTGTGATTTGTTTAATTAATCGTCGCATCTGATTGGCTCCTGGCCATCCTGCTCGAATATGATTGGTTGAAGCCACAAATTGTGGTTTCCAATTCGCTAAAGGCACGAATAGTCGCCGCTGATTGACTCATGGCAACCCTGCTCGAATTTGATTGGCCGAAGACACATATCGTGATTTCTAATTCGCTAAAAGGCATGAATCGTCTCTTCTGATTGGCTCATGGCAACCCTGCTCGAATCTTAAGTGCTTGAAGGCATGAAATGTGGCTTCTGATTGGCTGAAGGCATGCATTGTCGCTTCTGATTGGCTCGTGGCAACCCTGATGGCATCTGATTGGTTGAAGTAACGAATTGACTCCTGTTATTGGTTAAAGGCATGAATTGTCGCCTCTGATTGGCTGATGTGACCAGGGATGCCGTGTGTGGCCTATTGGATGGTGTGTAAGGTGCCAAATATCAGGTCGCGCCCTGTCGCCCAATGGGTGTCGGATAGTCGCGGGTATCGGTCCGAAAATCGTTGCGATTCGGGCTGCTTGGTCCGTGACAGCCCGTGGACATTCGGATTCCTTGGCACCGTTTCAAGTGAAATTTTTGCAAGTCAGGAAGGCTAGAACGTACACAAAAAAATACTGCACATGCGCGAGTGTGGTACCAAATTTCGCCAAGATTTTGAGGACCGGGGCAGCACATCCGTAACCCAACTCCCTGCGAAGGATGAGTAGGGGATAAACTTGAATGCCATTGGTTATAATTAGCATCTGGCTCAAGTCCAGTCAAGCAGCGACAAACGTTTGACAGGCTCCGGAGCCTCGTTTCGTCTTAACGATAAACCCCCCCGGTCCTATTTTACTCCGAAGTATCTAGTATCGGTTGTAAGTTGATACTTTGGAAGCAATTTGTTTACTGGCTGCCAAACGTCATTTTTTTTTAAACGATTTCCGCTTCTGTTTTCCATGCGTATGCTATTTTTACGCATGATCTCACCCCTGTTGCTGGGGTAAACAATCCGTCAGCTGGGATCTGGGCCACCTTGTACCTTTCCCAATAATCGTTGCATGTTTCCAATGTTTGCAAAAATATTTGAACTATTCGGCGCATAGTTTTGTTTATCTTGCGCAAGTGTTTTTCAGCCCGCTATTTTTGCCCGCTATTTGGCTATAATCGGAATGTCGCCATTCCGCAGAACCATTCCGGCAGTTATTATTAGTTATTTATTTATTAGTTTTTTTTATAAATAAAAGGTAATGTCCAGAAGACAGTTCGGAATATGACCAGACTTAAATATGATACGAAGGGGCCACCCTGCTTGATTTTTTTTTTCCCTAGTATTATTATTTTTTCTTCCTGAAATGTGCGCCGTGGTTTATCTTCCCGAGGGATGAAAATACATTTCATCCGGATGTCTCTCTTTTCCCCGGCTCGAGATCTGAAACACGAGTCGACCGCGACTGTTTTTGGCGCGCTGGCCCCCATGCAGGCAGTGCAAGGGAAAATATATAGGAAAAGGAAGAAGCTCCACAGTCCTGTATACTGTAAACTTTAGTAAATGAATAAATCAATCTACGTGTTTTTCTACAGACCTATAGTACCGATAGACCGCAATTTTTATAAAATATTATTGATTCGAAATTTGATTTTCCCGTCTGTCACTGTATACACAGGAGCGTGATTTTCCCATCCGTCACTGATCTACTCACAGGCTTTGCATCGCCGTGCTACTGTTTGACCCGGTTTCTATAGGACATAATTTATGATTGGGGCTAGGTGCGTAATGATTGTTGCTATAATTCATGAGCCGTCTTCACTTTTGTTTCGCAATCAGACTATGGGGCTATCAGGCCGTATTATATTGTGGGTCTCGCAAAGCTTAGGTTTCATCCAACATTTATGACCCACTCTGCAGCTGACCACATCGATTCAATCTGCAAATTCATCCAAGTTGATGTGCAACTATGCCACATGGTTTGTACAGTAGCCTAATTTCGGGGGCATAAGCAGTAGTGTTTCAAATACTTCCAGCAAGGTAACATGATATGTTTCAGCAGCTTGCAGCTCAATTAGCACTGCTTTCTAATGACCAAACAACCAGATCCGGTTACATTCCGGGTACTGCCAGGTAGACCGATCGGAGTAATTGCAGTTCCAGGTAGGATAAGTGACCACACCTGCTTTGCACCATCTTCATACAAGGATGGACTTGATCCACCCCCCCTTCCCCATCCTCCTCTCTCCCGCTCTCATTTGCGCAGTCAGCAGCAGGGGCTGGCGAAATCGTACCCCGGCTATCCGATAACTCATTAGGCCGTAGCATCGTGTAAGGGAGAAGAGAGTAGGAGAGACCAGTGGCCGGGAAGCCATCTTAGTACCACCATCCCACCCCACCCACCCACCAACTGAGGCTGCTGTATCTTGAGATCTTGGCCTTGTTGTCTCGGGTTTCGGGCCTTGATGGAGTCGTCTTGTCTTTCCCGGCTTGGCTTTTGTGGCGTCAGCTTACCCGAGGAGGGGGTGAGCCAACCCGCTGCACTGTGATTTGGGGGGGTGGTATATAACAAAAAGAAAGGTGTCGTGTTACCTGGAGAGGACCGATGGTGGGTGTCGTAAGGCAGGCGTCTTGGCTGGACATCGTGGTTCTTGGTACTGGAAATTTTGATATTAAATAAGTAAACAAACAAACAAATAAAAAAATACAAAATAAACGTACTAACGAATGTACGAACAAACGATCATGCGAACATACGAACAAACGATCATGCGAACGAACGATCATGCGAACGAACGAAGGAATGCACGAACGAACGTACAGTACGAACTGGAATTAACTGAGTTATTTTTAAATATACTCAGTTGACTCCGAGTATAACAGAGTTCAAGGGACAGCGGGAAAAAGTTTGTTATAACAGAGGTCGGTTACAACCAAATGCCCATTTTCTTTTGGAACGAATACACAAGTTTTTTTGCTTTCCATATGCTTAAAATACACACTACTGCATTTATTAGTAGAACTACATCCACAAAAAAATTGCAAAATTCGCTCACCCGTTAATTAGGGAGGATCAAAAAGTTCGTACGTTTTCTTCTGCCGTCTCCTTGTTGCTAAATATACCAGAAAAAAAGGTATGATTTTGAGTAGCTTAGATCAGTGGCAGATGCGAAAATTACCCCCATCCAGTATTTTCTGCCATTCTGAACGTGGAAAAGGAATTTGAATAATATAAAAACATATTTTTCCGAGGGACCAAAAAATGTATGTTATAACCGATGTGAGGTGAAAAATATGTCAGTTATATCAGGAGTAAAAATACTACCGGGGTACTTTGGAAATATGGCCAGCCTTTCGAGTCTGTTATAACCGAAAGTACGCTGTAACCGAGGCTGTTATATCTGGAGTCAACTGTAAATAAATGTAGGCTATACGAACAAATGATCATGCGAAAAATTAGCTGCATTATTTTTAAATATATATATTTTTTAAAAATATGGCGAGACCCAATACCAGTGGACAATTCGGTGTTTCCTACTAATTAGACTATACTGGTCGTAAATAAGCTGGACCCAATCAGACTCGTACCTGCTGTGGAACCGATTGCCTTGTTACTTTACTCGAAACTGGGCATTTCTGGGTGGGAATGAAAACATATTTTGGTCTCCTGCTAAGGCTGTGGGGGTCTAGAGTTGTTTGTTTCGCTTTGATTTACCTCCAGCTGTGTGCGGCTCTCTGTGTCCTACACTCTAATAGGATAAAAGGAAAGAGGGAAGGGGGGGGGGAGGGCATTTATTTAATGGGCTAAATGGCCTTTTCCTTCCTTCCTTCCCATGGCAAGGATGCAAATGAGTTTCCCCAACCTTTTCCCTGGGAGCAATCTTGGTTACCCCGCACCAGTTTCATCAACCTCTTTGGGGGTCTAACATGTGGGGCAAAACAACATATCGTGCAACACATGCAGTGTCGGTTACTTCAACTGGGTATTCTGCGAAAATTTTGTGGAGCGAGCTACATATAGTTTCTCCTTGGATACCGATTTGGGTACACCGGTTTTTTTTGAAATGAGATACCGGGCGAGGTCAGCATATATATTCTGCCGGTACTGGTCAGATGTAACTAGAGTACTGGAGGGGGGTTGTCACAAATTGTTTGCAGGTAATAATAAACCGTGTTGGCGGCCAAGGTGTAGAGGCGTGTTTCCTTGATGAGCTCACCGGCACCTTGATGCTCACTAATAGCCTTGAGGCCCAGGACAGTACCGGTACCGCCCATATCGTAACGTACTATTTTTTTATTATCATCTCTTCCTGCCTACTGCTGACTATAGACGCGAAACCTAATGCCTTCATTACTCGGGTTACAACTAATAAATCAGCTAGAACAAGGCTGGGGTAATGGATTGATCCAGGGAGATGATACCGCAAGATGAGCTCCAGTTTCTGTCCCTTATGTACCGGCCTTGCTCCGTTGTTATGGGTACCTGGCATAAGTACAGTGTACAGTAATTAAGCGCACTGTAACTATGGACGTCGCACAAGTGCACCGGATTGATATCAGACCAAAACAAGTACAGCCAGCATCTATAGACACGCCTTGGGTGTGCTGGCCGGTACAAAGGGCGTCTGCCTCGTGTCTGACAAGGTAACGTCAGTTTACTTGAGCAGCTCAAAAGCAAATATTCTTCTCCGCAATTGTAAGGATGGGATGACCGGCCCAATCCGGACGCTTCTCTCGTTGCAGCCTCAGGGAACTCGAGGTAGAAACTGCACATATAGAAGCAGGGGAAACGGTATATACAAAACGTCCAGACAAACCTGCGGATAAATCTGATACCTTTTGGATAGGAGACGCAAGGTAGTAGAGCCTCAAGCCCGTCCCTTTTTTGGACCTTGGTTACCCAGTTTTATATAGTGCGAGTCCATTAGCCTCAACCTCTTGTAATTTTCATGTAGTTCTTGCACGATATTGCTCAATTATTAATGTACCAGTCGATAACAAACGGGCTAGGAACTGTTCAAGGTCATGCGTTCGCGAGATACGGTATTAGGGGGGACTGTCCGCGAGATACGGTACTTGGCGAGTCAGACGACTGTCCGCGAGATACGGCATTAGGGGAGTGTCCGCGAGATTCCTGACTTTTCAGGCTGTTCTGCCTTTTTATTTTAGAGGGATATACTAGTGGGGGGTGTGAGATGATCCCTAGTAGTCATGTATATCCCTCCCCTCACACCCGTCGGTCCCTTCCTGGCTCTCTTCTTCCTGTGCTTGGGTGGAGCAAGCGGGTCGGCTTGCCGTCCTCATCTCCCGTTCGCCCATGGATGAAATTTCAGCTGCCAAGTGCTCGCTTGCTTCGACAATACTTCCATTCTGTGCGGTGCCAACTTCCAGAGGGCCTCCACAGGGGGAGGAACGGGGGAGGGGAGGGACTGGCCAGCAGCCACTCGCCTTTCAGACTCCACTTTCAGTATGGAGAGGGTGAGGGGTCATGTCACTTTACCTATGCAATGGAAGGGGGTGGCTGCCACAAGAAAACATGTATGGCACAATCTAAGGTGATTATTTAGATAGCAAACCCGCGACACTGGACACCCCCCTGGTAAGATGAGTAAGCCGATAACAAACTGCAGGAGGGGCAACTTGATCGGACGCGCAGATTGAAAATCCGGGTTAGATTTTCGTCGGATCGCATTTCGTCTTCAAGAGTTGACGTCACATCTGGCGCCGTCTTGTGTTTCGTCTCTAACTGGTGGCGCCACATCGGCTCGTGGCGCCATCAGTGACATTATTAGCAAAAATCTTTTTGGAATCGAGTGTCACGCACATATGGTACAGTCGTTGCCAAAAAAGCAATGCGGAACTTACGATTTCTCTTCCCAGCCAGCCCGCAGCTGCTACGCGGTAACCTGATCTAAGTCCCCCCCATATCTATTTCTGTTTATAATCGCACAACCGTCCCTTTGCCCCTTCTTTTCTGGCTAGGAGTTTGCCTTTTCGTGTCGAAAAAAAAAATATATAGAAAGGCAAGTCTACCCCTCCCCAGGTTGTAGTTTTTCCAGTTCCCGATATAGTTTTCTTAGTTCCGGAGGATATCGTATGACTTGGGAACTGTAGAAACAAAAGACACGTCGAAAAGGGAGGGGGTTGTTACACTGTTGGGTTACCTACCACCCCGACCCGATACTGTTACTGCCGTTTCTGTGTTTTGGAGAGAGAGAGAGAGAGTATATAGGGTGGGGAGGAGGGGTAGGGAGGAAGGAAATTCGCCCAGGGGGCTGGATAAGGTTTCCATATCAAATGATCGGGGAATTTGATCTAGGGCTGAGAAAATCTATTGCGGCTGCATATGGATGCGCCAAATTGTAGGGAGTTGGATGCTGCTTAAAACCGGGTTTTTGTCACGCACCGTCACGCAGAGTGGGACCCACAACATTCAAATATTACGTATATGTTATACGTTTTGTTCCTAGGAATATGCAGAGACGGCAATGAACGAGCTGTTGGGCTGGTATGGGTACGACAAGGTGGACAGTCGTGACACCCAGGGTCTGGACCTACATCGGCTTGGCAGCAGAGGGTCACCTCCAAGGAGTCGAACCCCGGACAGCCCGGAACCGGAAGACAACGAAGTGCAAGAGGACACCAGTAGACGTGGTAAAGTATTTTAAAAATATTTTATACCTGTGTGCATCCGGGGGCAATCTTAATGTGGTGTTGGGGCCAGGTTGGCGGCCGGCTGGCGTCGCTTCCTGCCACCCTCCCCCCTCTGGGGGCCGCCCCCGGGCCATTAGCGGGTGGCGCACCCCGTCATCATGCCCCATCAGAGAGGGGGAAAAAAAGGAGGGGGGGAACCCCGCAAGAAGAAAAAGGGGAGGGGCCGCCCCTTGCCGCCGGGGCGTGGTCCCTTGGTTGCCTCGGCGACAGTAATTACAGTCAGCGTAATACCGACTTTTTTTTTTTCGCTAGTACCGAGGACTTTTGCTTCTACCAGTTGGGCTACTCAGGCCACAAATCACCGGGGGAAGATTCACCCCGAATTATCGTAATTGGACTTTTTTTCCCCTCGGTGTATATAAGGAAACACATGTTGTAAGTTGCAACAATGTACAGTCCATACTGCTTCTAAAATGTAGATATGTATGGGTGAAATTTTCGTCTCACTAGTACTTACTGCTATAAGTAACTAGCAGTTTGACGAAAATTCGACCTCAGCAAAAATAGCAGAAAAATCCCAACGGTCCTTCAGATGACCATGCAGGTGACCATGCTGTCACTTTAGGACACTTTACGCTGACAGGTGCATGTCTGGATGATTGCCCCTGGAGTTTTTTTTCTTCTTCTTTTCTTGGGGGAAGGAAAGGTAAAATGGGGGCCGGCTCTTCAAATTTTTGGTCATGATTGGTCCACCTGTCCGCCTTTGGCGCCGAAAAGACTGGGGCCGTCCCACTACTTTGCACGTTTTACCTGTCCGTGTGGATCGGTGTGGACATTCTAAAAGGAAGCCGCTGCAGATATTTTATGCGACATGCGACACCAAATTACAAAAAGACGCTTCCTTGTTCTTACAGAATAGCGAAACCCGATCCTCCACTTCATTACAGTCAACCTGATCAGTTTACGCTGATTCATTCAGCCACTTTTCCGATGCTGTCGTATGTTGTATTTTAGAAGCACCCTGTATGCTTTTCCTTGCCCGGCGGATGACCCTTGGGCAGCCCCGCCCTGTTTGACGTCGGCCAGCAGCCCTTCTATTGTGGGGCCCGATGATGGATGAACCCCGTATTCTGGGGCCCCCGAGTCTTCTTCTTCTATCTCTTTTCCCTCCCTCGCAGACTCCCCATCTCTCTCTCTCATCTCAATGCTGAATGCCCTCTCTGATTCAGTTATCCAGAGCTCTGGATGGGGAAGTAATGGCTGGGATGGTGAGGTAGAAGGGGGAGGGAGAATCTCGGACACGCCCAAACTGCCACAAAGCACTTGCAACCCGCAGGAAAAGGGGGTGGCTGGTTTCATTCCCCCCCCAACTTACGATAGATTTTCGTATAGTCTCAATCTGCTAGTAGTGTTGTTGAATACTGCAGGACTATCCATGAAATTTGACCTATCATCATTGCACGTTTTCGGATTCTATCACTATGATCTATGAACCTTCAACACTGGTGTCATTTATTTTTTCGCCCGAATTTTTTTGTGCCCGAATTTTATGCGGGGGTCAAGTACGTACATTTAAACTTATACAATTTGCAATAATAACTTAGTAATGTACAGTATATATACTCGTAGAAATACTCGTAGAAATACTCGTAGAAATTCTCGTAGAATACTCGTAGAAATGTATTTATTTTGCGAATTTACAAGTAGAAGTGGGTGGAGATGACAAGAAGCTTGGAGCAGATTGCATAAAGCTGGGTCTCGGCATTGATTAAGTGGCGGGGGGCGACAACAGACACAAATCACCCCAGGAGGATGACCACCCATTTCCAGCCGGGTCCAGCTGATGATGCAGCATCCCAAGCAAAAGAATCGGGGCCTCATCAAGACCACCAGCTTTGGCACAGCCACTGCGAAGACAGCCACTCTATATAGATCCCTCCCAAGAAAATGTCTAGAGCCCTTCGTCAGCAACTGGAATACATTACATTCGGTTCCTCTTAAGAGGCGGGGTCCTAATGTGCCCCACTTGGATGGAAATGCCAGACACACTAACATAGGATAGTCATAGGAGCCGCCTTCAGGTGCGTGTTTTGCGTGAGGAAGGCCGGACCCCCAGACCCACGGTCAATTTAAGGGTAATTTCGACCCCGCGGGTTTCCTCCAAAAAAATGTTTGGCCAAATTCAGCTGGGCGGAGGAAATCATCCAGATTACTAATGATTATCCAGGGCCACCATTCTGACCTCATTAGCAAAACCGATTTTTTTTCTTTTTTGTGTATTTTTCTAGAAGGTAAAAAAAAAAGATGGAGGTAAAAATTGTCTCCCATTTCGACCCTTAGATTTGAACCGAGGGCGGCCGCGGGTTGGTGGGGGGTGTGGAGAAGGTTGAAATCGATGCTGCAGCTCTAGCGCCCCCCAGGATATTTTTTGTCATCGTACTTTTTTACTTTTGTGGTCATTAGAATACTACACTGGCCCCAGGTTATGTGGAGAACCGGGGCTAGCCAAAGGTCATCGTATTACAGCAACACGATGCGTACCCGGATTAATTAGGATTGGGAGGCAATATTGGCATCTTTGACTTTAAGGCCCGTTTACACGATCACCAACGTAAGTATAGGAACGGTCAGCCAATCAGTAGCTGGGAGCATTCTGATTGGCTGACCGTTCCTACTTACGTTAGTTACGTTTCAGGTGTGGAAATGAGGGAAGGTTTCAGACCTGAAATTTCCTGTGATACGAAACATGTCAAAGGGGGGGCGACACTTGATGAAAATTCTGTCTCCTGTTGTTTCCAGACCCCGCGTACAAAATAAACATGTTTTTCTTCCTGCGCGCTACATTTCTCATTATGTCGTTCTTCGGGAGCTAATCCAAACCCGGTTTTAGGGAGTAGGGTATCCAAAGAAACAGGATCAGGGCGCGAAAGGGGCGAAGAAGACGATCCGTCCTCGCTTTTAGAGTTCGGCACCACCCTTTTCCAAAGCAAAAGCCGTACAAGAAAATTTTCCCTTCCCATCCCCATCCTCCTCCACCCCCCCCCCCCCAAGAAACGATGTTGAAATTTCATCCCAAGTGCTCTTTCCGCTGTAACAAATCCCTTTGAGTTACTTAACTCTTTACGCGTTGTTATCGTAAAAAGCTTAGTTAAGAGCAAGACATCCCCTCCCACTCCTATCGAAATTGGAAACTGTATTTTCAAAATGCTTGATTTAATTAATTGATAGTTAAAACTGGGGTATTTTTTTACTCCATCCTCTTTTTTTTCTTCTTCTTGTAAGTCTCTGACAAAGTGAAATGATTGCCGGTACAATTCTGGGAAGGAAGCATACCAGTAATTATCTTTTGCCAGCGACTTGGATCGTATTACTTTGGAATCTTCAAAGCGCAAATAATGAACAGTTTTGTTATATATACGTTAAGAACCTGCTGGGAAGACAACAATACGGACTGAAATACCCGTCCCAGCAGGGGTCATGGGTCAAACTGATAACCCTGATCGGAAATAACCCATTTTTGTGTCCGCAGGCAAGTCGACGTCGCCGCTTCCGGGAGGCTTCGTGGTCTGCGCATGGTGTCAGCAACGTGGTCCGAAGCTGTTTACACTCCGGACATCCTCTGGACAGAAGGTGTTCTGCTCAGAGCTGTGCTTCAACCAGTGCAGGAGGGCCTCGTTCAAGAAGAACAAGGTCTGCGATTGGTGCAAGCATGTACGGCACACGGTGAGCTACGTCGACTTTCAAGACGGCGAGCAGCAGCTTCAGTTTTGCAGGTAAGATTTAGTAAGCGATCTGTATTGGGGTTGGGCACACGAGCGATGTTGGGACGTAAATGGACGTATCTAACGACTTTAAAACGTAGTCACTAACCGGTGACGTTCAGACGTAACGTTCGACGCTACGTTGCATTAAACATAACGTTCGATGTAATTAGTTGAGTTACAACGTATAACGTTGGACGTATTTAGGAAACGTAACCAGTGACGTTCAGACGTAACGTTCGACGCTACGTTGCGTTAAACATAACGTTCGATCACTTCGATGTAATTCGTTGAGTTACAACGTAACGTTGGACGTATTTAGGAAAAACGTAACCAGTGACGTTCAGACTTAACTTGTCGCGATCAAGGCACCGTTTGACGTAACTAGTAGCGTTAAGCGTAACGTTGGACGTATCTAGCAAGTTAAAACGTAACCAGTGACATTCAGGCGTAACGTTTCGTTAAACGTAACGTTAGTTGTAACCAGTTGAGTTAAAACGTAGTGTTCGACATATCTATAGAGACTTTGAAACGTAACCAGTGACCGTAACTTTCGACGTAGCTTGTCGCGATGAACGTACAGTTTGACGTAACTAGTTTGCGTTAAACGTAACTTTGGACGTGTCTATAGCGACATTAAATCGCAACAAGTGATGTTCAGACGTAACGTTCGGGGCAACTAGTTGCGTTTAACGTAACGTTTGACGTAGTGTCTAGTGATGTGAAACTGATAGGTCCCTCTGAGTCGCTCTTGTGCGTGACCTCCGTTGTTATGAGAATAGAAGGGGTCAGGAGTGACCGTTGATGCAAGCGTGCGAGGGTGCGACTGTGGTGAGAGTTAGTTCCCGTTCCGGTCCTCTTCCTCCGGCAGCGACAAGTGCCTCAACCAGTACAAGATGAACATTTTCTGCAAGGAGGCCCAGGCCCACCTGCAGCTACACCCGCACCTGCAGGATCTGTCCAAGCTGACCGGGTCATCCTCCTCGGGGTCGCTGATCACCCCTGACCTCTGGATGCGGGATTGCAAGAGCACGGGGTCAGACTCGGACACCAAGGAGGACCGGGAGGCTGGGGATGAAGACACGTCGACGTCGACGTCAGCTGTACCGATCCTGTCGCCTAAGGTTGAAAAGGAGTCGTCTGCAACGCCAACGCCAGTACCGACGCCTCCGACGCCTGTACCGGTACCCCCGCCCGTACCGGTACCTGCCAGACCCGGCCGGCCTAGACACCGGCACCATCACCATGAACCGCACCGACGGTCGACCAGACGCGCGTATCTGGAGTCAACCGCACCTGAACCGAAAAGCAGCGGGTCAGCCTCACCCAGGTCAGCCGTACCCAAACCGGCTCACCAGCCGCCCATACCTCCTGGTCCGATGCTAGGACCACTGGGTCCTCTCTTCCCGGGGCTGATCCCAGAGCGACCACCTATGATGCACCCTGCTTTCCTCCCGCCCCACCTGCTCCTCCAGCATCCGGATCTGCTCAGGCTGCCCGGGGCACGCCCGCCCTTGCTCCCTCCACCGCCACTGCCACCTCCACCCCCGCCCTTACCACCACCACCGACGTCCACAGCGTCCAGCAGACCCGGATTCGGCAGCCTGTTACCGCCAGTAACAGTCCTGGTGCCGTACCCGATCCCGATCCCGATTCCCATCCCGATCCCTATCCCGATCCCGATACCAATCCTGTCTGGGAAGGACAACGGTCTCAAGACGCCAGCGACGACCACGACGACGACGACAACGACAACGACGCCGACACGTAGCAAGCGGGTAGATTCAGTCATCACCTGCTTGACTGCACAGCGTCTGATGAACGGGACGCCGACGCCAAGCACCAGCGCTTGGAGCGACGACACCGAAGCGGACACCCGGTATTTCCTGGCGTTCGACAGGGGACGGAGGGCGTCGCATGTGGGTTCAGACGAGACGCTGGATCTGTCGGCGCCGAAAGGCAGGGAGCTGAGGAAGAGGAAGGCATCGACGCCGTCGACGGCGCCCACGACGGCCACGTCCAGCAGCGCCGCAGTCGACGCTTCGGCCACTGCCAATAATTCGGACTCGAGCGACGACGGCGCCGGCGCCAGTAAGCGGTTCGTGCCCGTGTGATGCCGTTCCAGGCCTGGTACGATCCGGGCATGTTCCATGTGATCTCATGTTGTGGGTTCACACTGGCGTCGTTGTCGTTCGGTAGTTGTCGTTGGGACATAACTGGACACCTAGTGACTTTGAACATAACGTTCGACGTAACTAGTTGTGTTAAACGTAACTGGACGTACCTAGTAACGTTAAACGTAACGTTCGACGTAACTATAGTTGCGTTAAACGTAACGTTTATGTAAAGAGTTGTGTTAAGCGTAACTGGACGTATCTATCAACGTTCAACGTAACGTTCGACGTATCTAGTAACGTTAAACGTAACGTTCGACGTATCTAGTAACGTTAAACGTAACGTTCGACGTATCTAGTAACGTTAAACGTAACGTTCGACGTATCTAGTAACGTTCAACGTATGTAGTAACGTTCGACGTAACGGTCGACGTAACTGGACGTATCTAATCTAGTTGGTTGACTGGCGGATCCGAGCGACAACGACCGAACGACAACGACCGCAGTGTGAACCCTGCTTTAGAGACGAAGAGTCATGTGTATATACACCAGTGTGTGACTCTAGTCAGTGTCAACAGCTAGTGTGTCGTGTATCGTAGTTCGTTGGACCTCTCAACGTGTCTTCCGTCCCACAGAATAACTGGAGTATCGACAGCGACGTGTCAGCTTCAAGTGGAAGCAGGGTTCACACGGATGTCGTTGGTCGTTGCAGATGGGAGACACGCCAATCTGAGCTGGCCATGATTGCGGTCGGTTCCAATCTCAACGGCCCACACACGAACGACAACGACGCCCGTGTGAACCCTACAGTCGCCATGTATTTACACCGTTTTAAGTTCTGTCGCCTGTTACATGCCAATATGCGAAGACTGGTGTTCAAATCCCCCCTGTGTGTGTGTTTTTTTTGGTTATTTATCAGGGGTTTCCGCCCGAAACATTGCCAAACATGCATGCTGCGCGAAGTGTGATACGGACTCGGTTGCGTTCGTTAAAAAATTTATCTGTAGTTATGATTAATGGGTACAAAAACATGTTTAAAATATATAACATCGTGCTTGCTGATGTTGAGGGCGGAAACTCCATTTATTTTGTTGTTCCTAACAAAGGGTAATTTATTTGCGTTATTCACACACGTCGTGCCAACCTTTCTGTCGACAACAATGTTAATAGCAGCATCAGCATCAAGTTGGACAACAATGCCGTAGTACAATGATCGTCACCCTCCCCACAGTTTTTCGAGAACTCTTTTTAGATGTGTGGTCGTTTCACCGTTGATATACTATATACCTTTAGGTCTATAGGTCCGGTACCCGCCCCCCTTCAAACCGAACCGTGGGGGTTTTCTTGATAATGTATTTTGAAGAAACCCAATATCGAGATGCATTAAAGGTTTCCAATTTCTTTTTTTCGCCCAGGCTGTGTGCGTAGTAATTAAGACAATGTCCGGACCACCCCCCGTCCTACCCTCCATTTCCTTCAACCGGTTTCTTGACCGTTACCGCCATATGGCCATGCTTATATCGACATGCGTGCACCTGCTCATGCCCAATAAGTGCGGGACACGATGCCGTCGATGTTATTGGGAAGAAGCGGGACGCATCTAGTGACATGTAAACTTAACGTTTACGTAAAGAGCTGCGTTAAACGTAACTGCAGACGTATCTACAGACGTACAGTACAGTGTATATATAATTAGGCCTACTCGTATTGACTTGTAAACACAACAGTGACGTCAAGACGTAACTGCAGACGTATCTTGCGACGTTAAACGCAGCGTCGACCTATATATAATGACGTTAAGACGTAACGTTCGCCGTGTCTAGTTGCGTTAAGGCCTGTTTACGCCCTCACGATTTGAGCGTCGGTCGTAAAGAGTCCGGTCGTGCGACCGAGGCTCAAATCGTGAGGACGTAAACAGTGCCGATTCGCTCTTTTGCCGCCGTAGACTGGTGGCGTCACCAGTACGACCCCATTAATGTCCCTGAGAGTGGCAGGATCTATGTGAGGGACATGGTACTACAAAACGTGGCCACGTCTCCTCCAATCCCATGTTTTGCTCTGGGGGGGTTTGTCTGGGATGAGGGCATTTTCTTGGATGGGGCGTGGTGGCGAGAGGTGTCCCCCCTTCTGGTCTGGCACGGACTCAAAGCTGGGACAGGGAAGGGGTGTCGAGGATGGAGGGGTTGGGAGAGGGAGGGGCCCACGGGCTTGTTTCTACCAGCAGTCGACGGCACTATCCTAGGGAAGACGCCGACGACGATATTTCAACCACCCCCTTTTTGACTTCCCTCCCACTTCTGCCTAACCTATAGAGGACTTCCACCGGTGGTGGGTTCAAAATAAGGGGTGGACAACCCGACGTCTTTTGGGCCGGACACCCCAGTTTGGCACAGGTTCTCTTTTCCACGACGCAATGTTTCAATCTCTAGTTGTCGCATTCACCTTGAGCAGTTGTGTCAAAAAGTCCTGCCTTCCGTTGCTAATTAGAAGGCAGGCCGTTAGCCGTCCTAGATCTGCTTCTGACGCTGTGATGAATAGGAGCACAGGCCACCGAGGGTGGTGGGTGGCAGAGGACATCCTCCATAGGAAAACGGAGGGTTAGATGAGTCTCTTTGCACGCCCATTTCTACGACTGAAAAAAAATAACAGGAGGACCCCAAGGATAGTTCATTAGAGAGCCGACACTGGATCAGGTCCAAGAGAGCAAATCAGAAGGAGTAAAGATTGAAGAACATTTATTTGGCCTGTGCAAAAACGGGTCACACATAATACATAATATTGGGGGAGAGACCATGCCAGCGGAAAAAATACGGCCAATTTTTTTTGTACGAATGAGGTCGCACTGGGTTTTTTTGGCAGGGAAATCAAACGGCAAGCTTATGTGGCGGATGAGATCTGGAATGATTTTATTTCCTGCACTAGCACATATTCGCAAAACCTGCTGCGAATTTACAATGTACAAACCGATAAACCAAGTGCTGAGATCCTCGTGCAGTACTCGAAAATTGGCAAAGTGTTTCACGCTGTCGGTTTTATTTCCCTGGAATAGGTGTTGCATAATCTAGTAAGGTCGAGGTCGCCTGGGTCCTCCCATCATTCCGCGGTTGGGAAGGGTGACACAAATGTCCAGGTAGTCACCGATACAGAAACGGCATTGGGACATGGTCTTTGAGTCATCTGGTCCCTTTTGTCCGGAGACGGTGGTGCCGATGTTGCGCATGCGGTACCCAGGTCCACGCAGGTCAGGGAAGACTAGGCAGAAGTCGAAGGTCGTGCCTTTCCGACGAGCATCCGGATTCACCTCCTTCACCAGGCTGGTGAGCTCCTTCAGGGTTGCATCCATCCTGCAGGAGGTCAGCCATGAAAAATGACGGTGAGTACACACAGGTTTAGTAAACAGCGCACACACTGAGAAGTCAAAATAAGTTGAAATTATTGCAAATGCCTTGAAACGTCCATCACTTTTGGGGGTGTCGTAGCCCCTGCCAATACAAGCATAAAGCAGGCCTTGCAGCCTTCTCAAAATAAATATCTTTATGCCCCAATTTCCTTCCCACCCATCCCTAGAAAGGTAAACAAACCAGGTGTAAATTTGCAGCTCGTTAGCAGGCACATTTCCACGGCTGTACTCGCTCATGTTGTGGTGCCGACCAGTGCTGCAGAAGACACGCAGCAGGAGAGGGCAGGTCTGCAGGGTAATAAGATACTGATTAGTACACAATGTTAAAGCATGTTTGGTTACTACAATCAATCACTCGTAAGTTACTTCAGTGTTTTGCTGTACACTTTAAAAAATAAGTAGAGAGTTTCATTAATACAAATGAGCCAGATTGAACGGAGACCATCGTCAAACTGAAATATCAAATAATAATTTTTATGGAAATTGTATTGCAACGGCTTACTGAAATACACCACTTCTCTTAACAATAGGAACTATCAATTTCTTGTTAATTAATTACTTGAATTAAAAAATTAAACTTAATTACTGGACACATTTTAAACTCTTTCACGCCCATGGACGGAACGCTATACTGTCATATTGACTCTAAAAACGCAAAATAATTAAATGCCCATGTAATACCTCCAGGAGTTCTGCACTACCCATTATTATTATTATTATCATTATTATTATTATTATTATTATTATTATTGTGGGATAAATGTGGTGATAATTAGAATGAAAGAAATAGTTATTAATATAATAATAATAAGCTATTTCAGCTTTTGAATGCTAAATCTCTTCGCACAATAAATTGCTGAGGTTGGCATGACCTCGACATGAACCTATTTAGCACAATATTATTCATCACCAGTGTTCGTTGCTTTCAGTAAAATTTTGCCCCAGAACCACAAATCCTACTGTGACGCCCTGTCATCAATCATTTATTTAATACTTCGCTGCTGAATTTTAACTCCACTAAACCAGTGGGGGCTGAGATTGACTAAATAAATAATATTATTATTACATAAGCTTTTATGAGAGAAGTCAAGACTACCGAAGGAAGGCGCATGTCCCACTTCCAAAGCGAGTTTCCTCCGTCCCTAACGCCTTCCGCCCTTGCCCTGTCCCACCCAACGGTACACCACACCACGCCTGTTCGTACCCCGTCTGCCTCCCGAGCCTCACCTTCTCCCTATCCACCGGTTTCTCCACCTCCGGCTTCTCCTCCACGATCATCGACTCCAAGTTGATCGCCGCCATTTTTGAAGCTTCTTCCACCGGGGGGGCCGAAATAAGCGCAGTCGTGTGCCCAAAAGAAAGTAGCTATCAAATCACCGCTAGCCGGTATTAGTTGGCCATATTTACTTCAACGGGGGGATGAAATGGCTACGTGAATGCAGAAATAGCTGTTATATTTAGAATGGGTATTACACGGCGGTGTTTGTTAATGCGCGCGGTGATGGCAATTGGCTGGCTTGTATGACGATCGTGTAATATCCCGTCTTTATTCGATTGGAATATATTCGAATATTCGTTATAATTATTACATCAGAGTATGTACTCATTTCTTAAAAAATAGTTAAATTATTGTTATCTTCTAAAATAAAACGTAAGATTCCGCCATCTGACAACCCTGTTTAATATTATTAACTGTCAATTACTCTATTTTTTTTCCCTTGTCGCCTCTCCTCTAATTGCACACAAATCTTCCAGACATGAGCTCCAAATGAGACGTGAGTTGCCCTCATTCTGTTGTCCTAATGACCTGCCTCTGACCGGTGTGTACTTTGCAGTGACCTCCTGGTGTACTTCCTATAACCGTCCTGACAGCTGCATCGCTGTCATCAGTCAGCGATGAGTTCTCCTGACAGCGCAGGTGGAGCGGACAAGAAGAAAAGGTCTCCGCATGGGTCACCATCAGGAAGAGCGTAATGATAGCCGTTCATTAGCCGTTAATTGAATGCACTGTATATAACGATGCTGATAAAACGCATATTAATTATGAGTGCTAATGGAAGCGTTGAAATGTTGCAGGTCTTCATCCGGCGCAGCCCCGTTCCGACACCCTGATTTCTCGGACGACCAGATCCAGAGGCTGACCTCCACGCTGTTCAACCTGGGCAACCCGGATGACTCCCTTGGAAATTTGGACTCCGGTGCGGCCTCCCTCATTCAGTCGGACCTGCTGGACGACATGAGGGTCAGGCAGACTAGGAGCAAAAGCGAAGGTTAGTCAAACTCCCAATAGCTACTGAATGAATGATAAATTATGCTTAATACTAAATTAATTACCAGTAAGAATGTCCATTTGTACTCTTGCATTATGTATGAAAGAACTTTTGTCCCCCAATGAGGTGTCTTTTAACAGGAGACCTAATTAATTAATTAACTAAGGATGATAAATTGGTGAATGAATAAGTAAATGAATAGGTAAATGAGTAAGTAAATAAGTAAGTGAATAAGTAAGTAAATGAATAGGTAAATGAGTAAGTAAATAAGTAAGTGAATAAGTAAGTAAATGAATAAGTGAATAAGTAAGTAAATGAATAAGTAAATAAGTAAGTAAGTAAATAAGTAAATAAGTAAATATGTAAGTAAATATGTAAATAAATAAGTACACATGTAAGTAAATATGTAAATAAACAAGTAAACATGTAAGTAAATAAATAAGTAAACATGTAAGTAAATAAATAAGTAAACATGTAAGTAAATAAATAAGTAAACATGTAAATCTTTAAGTAAATGAATAAGTAAGTAAATAAGTAATTATGTAAATAAATAAATAGATGGATGCATTACCAGTAATTAGTATTGTATATGGTTTTGTGTAATTAATAAATAAGTAAATGCATTCCTAGTAATTAGTATTGTATATGGTTTTGTGTAATTAATAAATAAGTAAATGCATTGCTAGTAATGAGTACTTTATCTGTTTGAGTGTAGTGATTTTCCTTAATCTATTTTCTTGTTGAACGCAGGTGCTCGGAGCAGCGTGAGTGAGGAGAGTGTCCTGTCCATTGTCCTGTCCCGACTGTCCCAGACCCAGCTGCAGTTGGCCAAGACGCAGCAGGCTCTGGCCGAGTCCCAGCACAGGCTAAAGCAGAGGGATGTTCAAATACTGCTTCTCAAGCACAAGGTTTGGATCGAAAACAAGTTTCTGCTTATGGAAATGCTGTTTTTGTCATTGAGGGTTTTTTTTTATTTATTTTTTTCTGTTATAGATCACCTGATGCTCCTTTTTCATTGCTGTTTTCATTTGGTTGTGTATGTTTTTTTTTTCTTTGCTTCATTTTTTTTTTTTTAATGAGCCCTGCTTAGGGTGAGATTCTTTGTTGATGTGCTCTTTGATTTCCAGTTGGGTCTGATGCGGCGTAGTAAGATCCATGTTTTTCCGGAGCCTTCCTCTGACAAGACCTCGCCGGAACGAGTGGTCCGACTTGACCCACAAGTGAAGGTGAGATTTGCAATTTTTCTGTAAACCAAGAAAACTGAATCCCAATTCTGTGTAGCTAAGCCCATCTCAGGGGTACGAGAGCGGCTCGGACGCCACTGATTGCGGCGGTGGAAGCGTGTCTTTTGACAACCGTGTGGAGGAAGTGATGAGTCGACGGGCTCATCCCTCATCTCTGGAGGTCCTGTGCCGCCCGCCATTAATGGACATCCCATCGGTGGTTCCCGTGGACTACGACTTGGTTCTCCGCAATGTTGGAGCTCTAAACCAGGAAGTGGGTGGCGAAGGAACGGCCCAAGTTGCCTACACCGACGGAGGCGGAGGAGCCATATTAAAAATACCGGAGGCAGTTCCTTTGACCCTCTACTCTAACGGTATCCAGGTAGCCCAAGGGCCTTTCAGGGACATGTACGAACCGTCCACGCAGCAGTTCTTGGTCGATTTGATGGACGGATTCTACCCGGCCGAGTTGCAGAGGAGTTTCCCGAGAGGCGTGCCACTCAGGGTCAGTTTCCTTCTTTACTTATTTATGAACAAGTGAACCGCAATTTTCTCCTCAAGGTGAAGGATAAGCGGCACATAACATATAAGGATCCGACGGAGACCCGATGCTTCTGGGGGCAAGGGAAGAGACTGTGCTCTGGGAACGACTCGGTTCATCCGCTTCTGGTACCGAAGAAACATGGGGTGCAAAAAAAGGAGGCTGCACTGAACAGTGCGGCTGCTCTTCATGAGGAATCCGGCACCGCACATCCCGCAACACCAGATCCAGGAACGAAAAAGCGGCCCGTATCGCTAAAGGTAAGCTTTGGCTGGTTTGTAGTGTTGTAGATTATAACAAGTGTCAATTTGTTCTTTTTAAAGCCAAAACACGGTGGCAGTTTAGTCCGAAAGGGTAAGCAGGAGAAGCTGGCTCTTGTGAGTGAAGATCCAGTCCCCAGCTGTTCATATGAAGATGCAGCCTCCTCCAACTCTTTGCAAAGTAGTCCACTCCATCAGTCTAGCCTCCACCTGAAGGTTAGGTCTGAATCTGGGGACAAGCTGTATCACCTTCACGTGTCACGGGACGACAGCGTGGGAGAGCTGAGGCGAAGGCTGGACGCGCTTCGTTCACCGCAGGAGAAGGGGCTGCAGTACGACCTCGTCACCTGCTATCCGACCGGCCTCCTAGGAGAAGATAGTGTGACCCTAGGAGACTACGGTGTCACCTCTAATTCCGTGCTATACCTCAGGACAAGGTTCAGCGTGACAATATCCACCAGCGTACCGACGTCAGAGTAAGGTGTGCAAGCACGGGTAATATGCACGGAGCATAAATCCTCCGGGTAAAGCGTGGATCGCAATATAATTAGCGGAATCAGAGCGAATGTCTTCAGGTAACAAGTGGGTTATGTGCAATAATGTGAGCCAATAATTATGTGCTGAATATTGTTTTTTAAATTTCTCATTGTATGTTACTTGTTGCAATTGTGGTGTTAATGTAAAGGGTAAATTGAGTAAACTGGCCGGCTAACAATGAGTACCAAACGTCATGCCAGTGATTTTTAGGGGTAGAGAAGGTGCAGTGTATATCTGGGCAAACGTTTAGACAAAAATGCCAAGCCATGCCACAGGGAAAGGAAATTAACGCATGTTGAAAATCTGAAGGCTTATAATGCATTCGGTTATGGAACGGTCAGTATGATTTAACAGAGACTTTTATATTTACACCGCCGTTAATATCTACTAATCGTAGCTTAAATTAATATGTTACATACTGTACAGAGTCTTCGTCAAGTGCTGATGATGTAATTTTATGACACTATGTTGTTGCTTTACATGTAAAATGCAAAGACTGGTCGCTTGTAGTTTGTAGCGACTAAAATTAGCGGACTTCCGACTGATGTTATCAGTGCGACAGCCTTTCCCTTGACAAAGGAAAGCTGCGAGAAAATTCCTGCAGGAGACTTCAAGACTTCTTCTCGCACTTAAAAAAAAATACTTAAGGGAGAGAGTAATTAAGATAATTGTTCAAAAGGTGCAAACGCTTCCATCACACAGCTTTACAAAGAAAGGCTGCGATTTGGAATCCTCATTGTGTTGTTCAATGGTGCCCTGATGATTTCGCGAGTACCTCGGAACACTCTCATAGAAAGAGATGTATTTGTAACCGCTGCGCTCTCGTCACATCAGCCCTTGTGCTTTACTGTGTTAATGAATATAACAAGTTGAGCCTGCAAGTGTATATTTTTTTGAACGGAGTTTAAATTGACAGTTTATCCATGTTCATTGTTGCAAAACAGAGCAGGAAAACCCTGTTTTACCTTCATGTATTAAAGGAGATGCTATGTCGATATGAAGAGCCGGTATCAATTTAATAAGGTTGCAAACGGCTGGTTTAACGTGAGCTATTTCGACTTCAAATTGTTGGTTGCCGGTGTTTTGTGGGTGTCGCAAACTATTTCCCTGTTACTTGTGAACAACTTTTGTGTGTTTTACTCTGCTTCCGCGCTGTGAAATAATTGCTACGTGTAGTCAGGAAGGGCTCAAAGTAATGGGGATTCCACTGAAATTTGCAACTGCTAGTTTTTTTTTTGTATGTTAAAATAGAAATGTTTAGCCCATTTTTTTACGCTGATGTTCTGACAGACTTACCTGATTCGAGTGGGCTGAAAAATATTCTTTCACTTGAGACAAGTCGCACAGGGTTTTTCATGAAGCGTTGTGCCGTACTGGATATTCCAGATTTGCCAGTAGATAGGGTAGTAAGTGAGGTTGGTCATAAGTCTGACAAGTTAAGCGCAAGATTTTCCGTGAGACAAAACTCGCATAATTTTAAATCTTCCAATCCCAAATGCCTGTATGATTTTTTTCCAAACAATTTAATTTCCATCCCTTATTTTTAACCGAAACGACTCATTCCAAGGGATTCCAGGTCATTGATTTACACTTCCGTATGACACCTCCTCGCACATTTATTTATCACACCCTGCCAGTTAAGTCTGAAAGCACCTCACTGTTGTCAAAAAAACCAGTTTTTGATCATACTTGTGCAATTGGCCAGTTAGTTGTAGCTATAGTAGGCGCATGCGTGATTGCACCAACGCAGCTCGTAACAGATCGTTAGCACACATTTACAAGAGCTATCGGTTGCGTTGGTGCAATCGGGCATTAGTATTCAATGAATACGTGTAAAAAAATTTTGTACTGTACATCTCAAAATGGGTGTTAAATGGGGCCAAAATAATGTTAACTGACAATCAATGACTCGGAGGATTCATGATCCCGGTTTTTAAAAACGGCTGCATCGGGTCTCCTCCTGATCGTGCAATGTCAACCAAGTGTCGTTATGTCAACAGTGTGGTGAAGGTATATATATATATATTTTTCTAAACATTATGTTCGTCTGACACGGGTGACAGGCACCGAGTATTTTTCAGAACAAAGGGAGAATTTACCGTGAGAGAGTTGGCGGTGTGTCATCTTGACAAATTGAAAAAATTAAACCATGTTAATGTGCTTGTAAATTTAACTGACGTTTGGCTAATAAACTGTGCTGCTTTAAACAATACCGTGTGAATTTTTCTGCCTTTTTTTTTTTTTAGGTAATATATTTTTTTGAATCTAGAGAAAACCCATTTTTGAGGGTTTTTAGGTAATAAAAGTTATTACCTAAAATCATATAAGTTACTTATATGTTAACTTTGCATCTAAATGTGAAATAAAGTGCATTTAAGTTAAAATCATGTGAGTTTTGAAAATCCGCGCGTTATTTTTTGCCCATATCAAATATGGCTGCCTAAATGTTCAAATTGTATTTCGCCCATATCTCCGCCAGTCGGCCAGTGGCGCTGTTGTTTGTTCTATTCCTGGATCTATGGCAACGGGCGCGATTCTTTTCTGAAGAGAACAGCACGTGTTGTGATTGCCCTTAATTAAGCGGTAATTAGCATTAATTAAGCGGTAATTAGCACAGAAAAGGTATGTAATTTGCATGTACATGAAGTGGTGGATGTTTACTCATTACATTTGCTATTACTTTTGAAGCACAGCCATGGCTGAGTTTGTGGAACTTCGTCTGGAAGAAATGCTTCCAGAATTCGAAGAGGTTCGGAGACTGAAGCTGATGACTGGAAGAGAGCTAAAGTATTAATTAATTTACAGTTAATTATAGGAAGCGTTGTATGGGCAATAATATTACTGTTCGCTTCGTAGGTTGATGATTAAGAGACGAAGAGAGCTGGAGTATAAGATTCAGAAAAGAACTAAGGATAAAGATGATTATCTGCGGTACATCCGCTACGAGATGCAAACGCTTGCGTTGCTTGATATCCGGAGGAACGTACGTTAACGAAATAACCGCGCCGACAAAACGTTCGACGAGATTAATTTCGTCATTTTTTCAGAACCGGGGTTGCCACTTCAAGAAGCACGAGATTGAGTACTCGATTGCGAGACGGATTAACCTGCTGTTCAAAAAGATGATCATGCGTTTCCAAGGAAATGTTAATCTGTGGCTTCATCATATCAAGTTCTGCCAGCAGCTGGTGAATTTATCATGGATTTTATTTAGCGCGTAATTGAGAATCTAATTAGTTAACTGTTCGCAGAATTGGAAGAATGTGGTGAGCCGCATTTACGTAAGGATGCTCCAAGTCCATGGGGATAAACCTGAACTTTGGATTCGAGCTGCTAGGTGGGAGAAAGATGAGAACAGCTCCATTGAAGACGCCCGTGGTCTTCTGCTTCGTGGCTTGCGTTTCCACCCACAGTCGAAGGATCTGTATCTCGAGGTGAGAAAAACTGTGAACTATGAATCACAAACCGCATATTAACTGATATGTTCTACTTGCAGGCATTTCGCTTGGAGATGTGCTACATGGAAATGCTTCTGAAACGTCGGGACGTCTTAGGAATAAATGAAATGAGCGCTAAAAAGCAACAGCCTGAAGGAAGCGACCCGATTACGGAAGGGACTTTGGCATATCTGATGTATGCTGAAGCTGTGAAGAAGATCCCTGAACCAAAGTTTTTCATGGAGTTTGTCATCGAAGCAAGAAAATTTCGGTTTGATTCCAGCGTGACATTGCAAGGGAAGATTGTTGCCGATTTGGAAGAGAGATTTCCCAACAGCGCCATAATGTGGGATATGAAAGCGAGGCTGGCGTTTGAAGCGGAAGAGGCTGCGGAAGAGCCGCCCGCAGAAGATTTTCTGAAGATGGACGTGGTCAAGTTTGACAGCGAAACGAATCACGGAACCTTTCATCAGAGATTGCAGAAGTGCTGCTCCATTTTCAAAGAAGGCTTGAAAAAAGTGGATAATCCACAGGAAATGTGGTCTTTGCACATAAGCACATTGCAGGAAGTAGTTCAAAAGGCTGAGGATAATTATATCGGGACGTCTGTAAAGTGCGTACTTGACCATCTGCAGGAGGGACATGAGGCTTTTATGTTGGAAGCGCCTCATTACCTTTACTGGGTTAGTTGCATCTCAACAAATTTGCGACTCAAACGACTGAATGAATTATTACTTTCCAGGAACGCACTCTTCGTGCTCTCGGTAGGGTAAAGGAATGCTGCGATGTGATGAAGTACGCTGTGGAATGTTACCCAGCCGATCACCAGCTGTGGAAAGTCCGGATGAACTGCCTCTTTGGCTGGAGTGCCTGTGGGCATGTGTAAGTATCGAGCTATGTAAATGACTACGAGTTGCGACTCATTGAATTGGAACTTTCTCAGGTCTCAGGATGCGGTACTGGGTGAATTTAGAGGTGCCTTACGTACTCTTGGTGACAGTAGTGAAACGTTGGAGTTGTGGAAGCTTGTTGCTGCTTGGTTGTTGTCTCGAGGCTCAATTGCTCTTCCGGCGCTCTATGAAGAAGCCCTGCAGAGGAAACCTGTGATTGCTGCACCCATGAAATGCGATTATTTGACCTGGATCAACCGCAATAAGGGTAATTACAGAACTGGCATACATTGCCAAGTCATGTCTTAACTAACTCGGAGGGTTTTTTTGTTTAGGCATAAAAAAGGCCCGAGAATTTTATGAGAAGCAATGCACCAAGCCCCCACTCAGCTGCGATCTTCACTTACGTATGGCTACTATAGAGTGTTGTCTAATTCCTGTGGATGCGAACAGGGTTAGGAAATGCTACGAGATGGCTGTAGATCACTTCGGTGCAAATAGGACAGGTAAGATCAATTAACAATTGTCATTATCGCAGTGAGATGAAGCGGCGTTTACTTGTGAGCGATTTGATAGGTGAAAGTAACAATCGATTTCCGCCTCAAACAATACTGGTTACTCAGCGTTGTTATTGCCGGCGATCAAATCGCTCACATGTAAACGCACCTTGATGTCGTGAGAATAATGAAAGTATGACAAACGTAACCCCATGGCAACATGTCATTATATGATTCAGGCAATACTTTACTAGTATAATTCATCTGTTGGGTACAGAGTTACTGAACACTTGTCCATTTTTTCCCCCCCCGCAGACATCTGGATTGATTACGCCGTATTTGAGAAGGACTTTGGCGATCCATCCTTGATGAGCCACGTTCATTGGAAGGCAATGAAGCAGCTGGATCCCGATCTGTCCGACCAGTTCCAGACTGAATATGCCCTGAATAAAACCGCCTGATGCGGCCATGGCCGTTACAGTCTTGCGGCTTTTTGCTCATGACATTCCAGCAGCATCGCATTTTAAAGTCCTACACTGGACCATTTTGCTATTTTTTTTTTTTAATGAGATGCAGCAAATGCAGAGCCTGCAATGTACTGGTTGGATGGAAAAATAAATAAATAACGTTTGGTGTAATTAAGTTGTTTTGTTGCCCTCTTTTTATCTTCTCTATAGTGTTGCAAATTCCTTATTTCTTAGCCTGGTTTTTTCCCGCCACTTCCGATTCCGAGTCACGTGAATCTTGAATTTCAGTGGATGGCCCTTTGTGTGGGCAACTTGGTAGCCATGGAGATGATGAAATTGGGGAGTTTCCCTTGCCCTTGCTGTCCACACAAGGTGTTCAAAAGGAGGATTGATCTGTTGGCACACAGCACCACT